>JARBWK010000010.1:123366667-123441649 GCA_030556195.1 Anolis apletophallus
TGAACTGATGTAGGTTCATATCACTCTAGGTTACTATTCTGTGCTTTACAAAAGATGGTCAAAAAGCTTTTTAGAGGTTGGTTTGGAGAGCAGGAAGGTGCACCAAGATTATGTTTATTAATCTGTAAAGGAAAATAAACTTTCACTACTCTTAAATGTCAGTTTAAAGAAATTGTATCAGAGATGTTGAAAGTATTATGTTGCAAAATTATATTGGTACCTTTAAGTGTTTCACTGATGTTAATTTGATTGTAATAAGGTACAGTTGAGTTGCTTACCAATTAGGTTCCAAGAGAAAGGTGGAGCCTAATTCTTATGTTCTTAAATACTTCATTTTATCTGTATTCTCCCCCTGTGTGGATGTTTTAGGTTATGCTTACAATAAAGTAAGTTAACTTTATACCAAGGATTTTCTCAATGACCACATTACTTCTGGGCTGAGCTGAAGCTGCTGCATTTTTACTCTGCTAAATGAGGTTTGTGCTTTGTACTTGGAAAACTACCAAACCCTGACAAGAGACTACTGCCTGGCTCCATATAGGCAAGACATAATGCCCCATAATCTGGTTGCAACTGGGAACCCTGCCTGGTTCACCTCTCTCTTGTGTCCTTCAGCCTTAAGCAATAGTAACACCCTATGCCAAAAGTTTCAGCCGAGCAGAAGCAATGAATGAATTAATGAATGAATCTCCCACCTGCTCTGCTTCTCCTCCCAGGCTGGAATGTTTTGAAAAGGGAAAGGAGTGGGAGAGAAGCCCTTGCAAGTCAGGAATATCTATTAATCTTTAAAAAAGCATTTCCCCCTGAAATATTTGTTAATCTGTCCTACAGATATGTAGGCATTTCCCCCTGCAAGCCTTTGCAATCTCTATGTACCCTATATACATTAATTTTATGTATGAATGTCCCTCGTATGTTTGGAGATTTTTGTAAATCCTATATACATATAGATATCTAGTACCGTATATACTCGAAGATAAGCCAGGTTTTTCAGACCTTTTTATTGTATTTATTTATTGTATTGTATATTACATGTAAGCGGCTCTGAGTCCCCTTCAGGGCGAGAAGGCCAGCATATAAATATCATAAATAAATAAATACATTTTTAAACCTTGTGAATTATCACATTAGCCAGGCAAAGTGTCCCACTTCATTTTCAGCCATCTGAGGGGCAGTGGTTTGATTCTGTCACACCGCACGCCACTCCCTTGAGGTGAAGCTTTCCACATCACACTGGGGAAGTGTCGCTGAAGCTGCGCAGATCCAGGGAAGTCACCCACACAATGCTTCCACTCCAGTTGTGGGTAGGGCCTCTGCTGGAAGTCCAGAGAAGTGTCCTAGGTGGAGAAGCAATCTAGAATGCTAAAAAAGCCCAATGTGATGAAATCATGTGTGATCCAATGGCAACCAGCAGGCCTTGACCTGACCTTTGTGGTGAGAATGGGGAGAGAAAAATAAGGTGTAGAGCAAGATGAAGTAAGATGTGCCCTGACTCCTTTGTTGATGTGTGTATAAATGACTCTAGAATCCTGTGATTGGTATTTTGGCAGAGAAGGCTAAAAACCTTGTAACACTCACATTCCAATAATTATATATAATTGAGCCATAGCAGTTAAAGTGGTTTGAAATTGCAGGTGCACTCTAAGAAATTTTCCATTTAAAACCAGATAAGTTCAAAAAAAAGAAAGAAGAAAAAGAATTAAAAAATGAAGAAGAGAGAGAGAGAGAGAAAAGAAGAAGAAAAAAAGATAAAATAAAAGGAAGGGGGGAAAATAGAAAGAGAAAACAATTAAAAACACTAGATATTTGTTGACTTCCTAAGTTCCATCTATGCGGATTCTCCCTTTTCCGTTGTTATAACTTTATATCTTTCCTCTTTCCATCTCTCCTTATTGTTTTCCTATCTTCTTGTTCTTGTCTATAAGTTTGCATTCTTTTGTTTCATAAATTCTGTTACTTTTGTCCAATCTGTCTCTTTTATTGGGGATCCCTTATTTTTGGATATTAAGTAGGTTAGTGGGAATCAGGGAATGATTCAGTAGAAAATCCTGCCCAGAGATTAGACAGATGAGGGGGTTTTTTTGGAATACAGTACATTTTTCAGGATCTCACTGCCAGAATTTCACACCCAACTGAATTTTATACGTATTCATGATCATGGAAGCTATGTTATTGTTGTGTAACTTAAAATCATTTCTGAGTTATAGGGACCTGAAAGTCAACCTATCCCAGAGTTTCCTTGGCTAGATTTATTCAGAGGGGGCTTGTCTTTGCCTTACTGGGAGTGCACAACATGCCCAAAGTCAACCCGTAAATTTACGCATCTTAGTAGGGCTTTGAGTCCTAAGCAGGGTTGGGAGTTACACTTGAAAAAAAGTACTACAAAAATAGTTTTCTGAGTTCAGCTTCTGCAGTGAGCCCCTGAAATAACTATAACAATGTTCCAATAACTAGCACAATGTGGCAATATTTTCCAAGCAATTCCCAATTCAAATAATGTTCCAACTAATATATACTAAGCAGTTTTCTTAATAGTACTGTACATATAAATCCTAAATTTATAGCAATCATAACCCATTCTTGTATAATTATGTAACTTCTTATAAAATTAAACTCCACTTCTTAAGACTAATTGGCAGAGGAAATATCATAAAAATTATAATTCAGCCAAAATTACCATATTTATTTATTAACAAAACCAGCTTTCCAAACTACCCCAATTACTTACAAAATAAAAGCACATGCATGATGTTCTTTCTATGGGCATATGTAGGCCCTCAAGTAAATCCTAACATACTGTCGAAATATCAATAAATAAGATAAATGTAAGCAGAAACTTCCTAATTTCATCTATCTTTTACTCTTATATCGAGTGACTCATTTAGAACAGGAGCTGATCCCCTATTTATGGTATCTGTGTGTTTTGTAGAACAAGCATAGAAAAAAAGTTCCCTCCTGAATTGACATCTATTGAAATGAATGCAAATGGCTTCTGACAAGATGATGTACTTGCATTTAAATAAAATGCACAGAATATGCTAAGCTGTGCAGTGGTGTGTCAACCCCTGTTGCAGATTAGCAGCTTGTCAAAATTACACAGGAAACGCAGGAAGATTGCATCTGAAAGGAAGGAGAATGCCACAGAGCAGTGAAAAATAGGTATGGTGCATTCTTTCTTTCCTGTCACTTCTTCACATTGCTCACATTCTAGTGTGGCTACAAAATTGTGAATATAAACGCAGAAGACACTTTTTAAGGTTTGCAGATTGGTAGAAACCCCTCCAAAGAAACTGTAAAGTCTCTCTTTTAGAAAAATTGTATAAAATTGTATAAAAAATTGGGATTTTATTCTGACTTGACTAACAAAAAATACTGAAGGTCTTTGGGGGAATTTGCCTTGATTTGGGGGAGTTGTAGTTCATCTAAATCTAGAGAGCACTGTGAACTCAAACACGGATTGATCTGGACCAAACTTGGCATGCATATCTGATATGCCAAAATTTGATTACTTGAGGGGTTTGGGGGGAACTGTCCTTCTGGGAGTTGTAGTTCACCCACAACCAGATAAACTGTTACCTCCACCGATGATGTATCTTGACCAAACTTTTCACACAGAATCCCCATGACTAACTCAACCTACTGGAAGGGTTTGAGTTGACTGACTCACCATAGTGGGGGTTGTAGTTTACACTACATCCAAAGGGCACACTGCAACAAACTTGCCCAACATAACAAACCGATGGAGTTTCTCAGGGTTAACCTGGCATAATGTGAGTTGCAGTTAATCCATAACCTTATATATTTTGTAAAATTAAAACATTGGCTTCTTGCATGCCAATTTAGTTCCAGATCCATCGTTTGGTGGAGTTCAGAGTGCTCTTACATTGTAGGTGAACTATACATCCCAGTACCTACAACTATCCCCAAATCTCTCAAATATGTTCAGTTGCTGATAAATTCTTCTGTTTGCTCTATACCATAGAAAATAATAGGAAAGGGTTATGGGAGAAGCAGATTCCACAGCAATGGAGAGAGTCAGAAAAACTGGGTGGAGGAAAAACAGAAAATCTAGGATGAAATTGTCCCTATATGAAATCCTTCACTTGGGTGGTGGGTAGTATGGTGTTTGTGGAGAACATTGGCAGGACTCTTATACATGTTCATGGTGCTCACTATAACCTATCCAATTAAACAGTGGAACTGCATGTGCTATTCAAACACTATATAAAGTTTTCTTTGTTTTATAGCTGTTAGTATAATTCCATATCACATTAAATTGTTTTCAAAATAAACATTCAAAACAGTTTCCCAGTCCACGTTCAAGGATACATATTATTATACACAAAAACACACATGTAGGATTGCATCCCAATCAACCGTCAAAAACATAAGTCAATTCTAACAGTGGTCAATGTGAATTTAAGGTAGATTGTTCACAATCTTATTTGAGTCAAATTTTTCTCAGGTTTTATCACATACACAATTGGAACTATATCACAATCAACCATCAAAAAACATAAGTCAATTTAAACCATGGCTGTATTTCTGTGTAAATTTAAAGTGGATTATTCCCAGTCTCTTCCAGAATGGGTTGTTCTCAGTCTCTATACTTTGTATGTTTCTGGCGGTGCTGGGATTACTTTAAAGCATACGCTGTCAAGACACTTTCAAAGTCTTAAATCAACGATAACATTTTCACAGTTTTGACGGTAGTTAACTCAATCCACTGTATTATTGAACTGTCCATATGGTTTTTAAAGCGGATTATACACAGTCTGGTGTTGAAGCGGGTTATTCCCAATCTTTGTATCCCTCAGCACTGGGGTGGACTCCTGGATAACTGAACAAGATAAATTCTAGTTGTCTCGCACTCACGGGTTAGTGATTTTGTTCACGGTTTGTCTGTCGGTAATAAAAGGCAGTTTCCTTGATGTGGGCACCTGTTTCGGGCCGTTTCGCTCCTCGGCACTTCTTCGGGCGTGTTCCTCACAGACACTAAGGTACAGCGTCAAACAAATTCCCCATTTGGGTGCAATCAAATCTTATTTTCACACAAACATTACTAGATACAGTTTCCAAGGGCTGGATACATACATATTTGGCTGTGCACATGCTAGTGCCAATCTCCCACTTCTCCATGGTAAACTGCTCCTTTGCTATTGATGGGAATAGTATGTCAATAGCTGCAAAATCACCTCCCATCCCATCACCAACCTAATGCAATGGAGCTGTCCACTTGCGTGGATGCATGAAACAGAAGCTTTGTGTGATTAAGGCCCCTTCCACACAGCTGATATTCTGGGTTATATGACTGTGTGGAAAGACCCAAAGACTTGTATCTGTGTCCCCTTCTATACAGCTGAATAAAATCCCACATTGTCTGTTTTGAACTTGAATATATGGCAATGTGGACTCAGATAACCCAGTTCAAAACAGATATTTTTTTTAATAAAGTTTTTATTGTTTAAAAAAACAGACATACATAACAATAACATATCACAACATCCCGTCACTCGACAACCAACATCAAACAACATTAACACACGTTTAAAATACATGTATCACACAAAGCGACTTCTCCCATCGACCTCGAACCTTCAATCGGTATTCCAGAAAATAACAGTAGGTAAGGAGAAAAGTACCATTAAGTCAATTTCTCAGCACTTTAGTAACTATAACCAGTACCCCTTTAGCTCTTCCTTCTTATTTTTAACATATAAAATAAATGGGTTCCATGTTTCCTCGAAAAGATTCATGGGGCCTCTTCTAAGTATGCAAGTCAGCTTATCTGCTTCTGCTATATCCAACAGTTTAAAAGTAATTTCATCCGTGTCCGGTGTTGTTCTCTCTCTCCAGTGTTTTGCCCAACAGATCCTAGCGGCCGTGATTATATAGGTCAGGAGTCTTTCCGGTCCTTTTTTCATTTTTTCCGTATCTAGAATATTTAATAGAAATAGCTCAGGCTTATATTCTATTTTCAAAAGTAATATCTCTTCGGCCCAACTATGGACTTTTTTCCAATATTTTTTCGCCTCCGGACAAGACCACCATTGGTGGAAAAAGGTTCCTCTAATAGTTTGACATTTCCAGCATAGGTCGTCTCCGGTCTTGTATATTTTCCCTAATTGGGCGGGAGTTAAGTACCATCTATAAATCATTTTTAGAAGGTTCTCTCTTAGTGAGTATGCGCAAGTAAACTTTAAATTATAGGTCCATGCTTTTTGCCAGCTTTCCTGAGGAATTCTATAACCCAAATTGTCCGACCACTTCTGCATAAATTCTTTTATAGGTTTCTTCTCGTGTTTATTTTTTAGGATCAATTTATATAGTTTGCTGACTCTTTTTGATTCCGAATTTAACATAATCTCCCCCCCCCCCTCCGTTAGTTTGTCCTCCCACCCTCTTTCCTTGTCCTTCATAAATCTGGCCCGAAGCTGGTTGTATTGGAACCAATTTAAATTGTGGTGTCTCAGCTCCTCTTGTGTCTTTATGGTATAACTGTGCCCTTCCTTCTTGAGTATTTCCTTGTAAGATGGCCAAGGCCTTTCTCGAGTTTTGTGTATTGTAAAGGCTTCTACCGGTGACACCCATAGCGGCAGTTTTTTGCCCATTAGGTTTTTATGTTTTTCCCACACCTTATACAGGGGGGCTTTCAAGATATGATTTTTGAAATTCTTATCTTGTTTTGTTTGCTCGTAAAACAAATAGGCATGCCATCCGGCTTTGTTTTCCCACCCTTCCGCTGTGAGGAGGTCTTTGTCTGTTAGATCTATCCATGTTTTTAGACTGTCTAGACAATTTGCCTCATAATATCCCACTAAATCCGCTAGGCCGAAGCCCCCATTTCCTGGGATTCCCTGGAGATATTTCTGCCGGATCCTTGGCTTTTTGCCTCTCCAAATGAAGGCTGACAGGTCGGCTTGCCACCTTTTCATCAAAGTTTGGTTTTTCAAAATTGGTAGCATTTGAAAGAGAAAATTAAGTTTAGGGAATATTTTCATTTTGATAGTGGAGATTCTTCCTAGTATGGATAAATTAAAGTTTTTCCATCTACTCATATCTTCTTTGATCTCTTTCCAGACTTTTTCATAATTGTTTTTAATCAACTGGCAATTTTTGGCCATGATATTTATCCCTAGATATCTGACCTGTTTTGTTATCGGTATCCCCGCCTTCTTTTCAATCATTTGGGCCTCTTTCTTTTCTATGTTTTTAATTAGCATCTGTGATTTTAACTTATTCAGTTTAAATCCTGAAATCTCACCAAATTTTTCTAATTTGTCCATCCACTTGTCTATATTTTCTAATGGGTTAGATATTACACAGGCCAGGTCATCCGCGAATGCACATATTTTATATTTCCTATTTTTAATTGTCAGGCCTTTTATTTCTATATCTTTCTCTACCTCTTTTAATAATAAATCAAGGACAAAATTAAATATTAGAGGTGACAGAGGGCATCCCTGTCTTGTACCTCTATTTATTGGGATCTTTTTTGACTTTCGGCCATTAACTATTACCTGAGCCCATTGGGACTTGTATATTGCCTTTATCCCTGTTTGGAAATTGTACCCCATATCTAATTCTGCCATTAAACTTTCTATTATTCCCCAATTTATCCGATCAAATGCCTTCTCGGCATCCAGAAAGGCAATTGCAGCTTTTTTATCTATATTTTTATCTAGGTATTCTATGGTGTTTATTATAAGTCTGATATTCTTTTTCATATGTCTCTTGGGAAGAAAGCCTGTCTGTGACTGGGAGATCCATATATTTAGGAATTCTTTTAATCTTTCAGCCATTATATTTGCATATAGTTTATAATCTATATTTAATAATGCAATCGGTCTGTAATTTTGGACCGACTCCGGGTCTTTCCCTTCCTTGTGTATTACCACTATATCAGCTTCTTTCCAGCTTTCTGGTATGTCCCCCCTTTTTAAGATTTCATTCATTACCCTCTTTAGGTAAGGTGTTACCTCTTTTTTCATACTCTTATAGTAGATATCAGTTATCCCATCTGGGCCAGGGGCTTTCCCTATTTTTAATTTGTCTATAGCTTTATAAATTTCTTTTTCTGTAATTTCTGTATTCAATCTCTCTCTTTGTGTTTCTGTTAGATGAGGTAATTTTTGTCTATCCAGATATTCTTGAATATGTTCTCTGTTTATTTTGTCATCCTGATAGAGTTCCTGATAATATCTTGCGAATTCCATTAAGATTTCTTCTTCTTTTATATGGATCTTGTCACCTCGTCTTATTTTTGTTATCATATTTTTTTGTTTTTCCTTCCTAAATTGGTATGCCAGCCACTTCCCTGCCTTGTTCCCGCACTCAAAATTCTTCTGCTTTAGGAATTTTAGCTTTTTTTCAATTTCCTTCGCCTCCAACATTTTTATCTGATTTTGGAGAGTTTTTATTTTATATTCTATTCTTTTATCTTTGGGGTTGTTTTTCAATTTTTTTTCTAGAAGTGCCAATTCTTTTGGGCCTTGATCACTTCCGATGTATATTGTTTCCTTTTGCTATTAGCCTGTGCAATAAAATTCCCCCTCATTACGGCTTTACTCGCCTCCCAAACTGTATATATATCCATTCCGGGCTGGTCATTTATTTGAAAATATTCCTTAATCAAGTTTTTATTTTTTTGTATATCCTCCTCTGATCTGAGCAGTGATTCGTTCAATCTCCATTTATATTCTCTCCTCCCCCAATTTATGCTGACGCCCACTGGTGAATGGTCCGAATGAATTCTTTCAAAAATTTTAGTTTTAGATGTCTTTCCTACGAGGTTTTTAGAGATTAGGATCATGTCGATCCTAGTCCAATTCTTCCTTCTACCAGAGTAGAACGTATAGTCTTCTACTTTCTCGTTTTGTTCTCTCCATATATCCACTAACAGGTTTTCTCTGACTAATTTGAAAAAGGTGCTGGGTAGCTTATTCTTTGTGCCAAGACTTTTGGGGTTCTGGATCTTTTTATCAATTTTTGGATTGCATATTCCATTAAAGTCTCCCATTACTATACATTCTTCCCATTCTATTGTTGAGATCCTTTCATTTAGTTTTTCATAAAATACACTTTTAGAGTTATTCGGAGCATAAACACAGACAAATAAAATTTTTATACTTCCTACCATGCCCATCACCGCTATTATTCTGCCCTCCCCATCCGAAAATTGCTTTTGCGGTTTTAGGCTAGGGTTTACATAAAGGGCTACACCTCTTTGTTTCTTTTCTATCCCTGAGGTAAAAAGCGTCCCCAGTTTCCCCTTTTCAAGGAGGTCTCTCCTTGATTCTTTCATGTGTGTTTCCTGGAGGGCATAGACTTGGGCCTTTTGTTTACTTAGGTAATGGAACACCTGTCTTCTTTTCTCCGGGATGTTCATCCCGTTGATATTTACAGAAAAACAATTTACCTCCATGCCCTGTTTTAGTCCTCCCTCTCTCCCTCCGAGTCTTGACCCTCTTCCTCCAGTTCTCCCTCCGATGCAGAATCTTGTCCTATTTCTTGGTCGCTTAGACTTTCCTCATCCTGATTCATATCTGAGTCTTTAGTCTCTTTATCCTGTTCCTTCGTGTTTTCTCTTTTAGCTCTTTCTTCCTCTTCCTTTTTTCTTTGATCTCTTCTTTGATCTCTGGGGTAGAATCTTCTTGGGTCTGAGGAATCGCCTTTCTGTCTTTTTGTCGTCTGTAAGTCCTCATTTGTAGGATCGATTATATGCCTCCATTTCTTGTAGAATTCCCCTGCTTCCTGTTCCGTAACAATCCAATATTTTATTCCTCTAAATGTGAATTGTAGACCTTCTATTTTGTTCCATTTAAATTTAATGTCATTGTCTTTTAGTCTGTCCGTGAGAAAGTAATATTTTTTCCTATGTTCCAGGACAGCAGCCGGTATTTCTCTCAAGATCCTGACTGCTTTTCCTTTGTATATATATGGATTTTCATAGTGATTTTTAATGATTTTTTCTTTGATCTTATAGGAACTGTATTGAACTATAATGTCTCTTTCCGTTTTGTTGTGTCTCGAGTAGGCTGTGCTGATCCTGTATGCCTTTTCAATTAGGTCTTCCATTATCTCTTCCTCTTTTCTTAGCAATTGTGCAGACATATTCACCATTAATTTCATCGTATCATCCGGCCTCTCCTTGTCTAGCTCTGGGAGGCCTCTAATTCTCAGAATATAGTCTTTTTGATGGGCTTCCAGTTGGATTGTTTTTTTGATAAGATCTTGTTGTATGTAGTTTAATTCTCTTGTCCTTTTTTGTTCTATCTGGATCTTCGTTGTTGTTTCTTCCTCCTGTTTTTGTAGGGCGTCCACTTTATCATTTAAGTGCACCATCTCCTTTCTTATCGTGCTTACATCTTTTTTCATTTCTTTTCTTAAGGCGTATATCCCCTCTTTGATTTGTTTTCTTTCCTCATTTCCTTTTGCTACCATTTCATTAATTTTCCTCATCTCAATTAACATTTCATTTTTCATGTCTGTCATTATCTCTTTCATCTGTTCTCTAAGACTCAGCTCCTCCTGGTACGATTCTCTTCTCATCACCGGAATTTTGGGCTCTTTCTCTCCTTTCTTTCTTGTTGCCATCATTCTAACCAAGTATGACTGTTAGGTGGAAGCTGGATAGCTACCCTTATGTTCCCTTAGCCTTAATTGTCTGACTTTATATATTGGGTTTATTTCACTGTGGCAATCTTTATTTATCTCTGGGCGTTTTGTATTATTTTCTTGCCGTTTTTAGATCCTTGGTGGGATCCAGTACATTGCCCCAATCCTCTTGATTAACTGTTCTTCCAGTATTCCCCCAGTGAATCTCCTTGTAAATATTTGTTTTACTTTATGGGCATCTATCTTACTCTACCTTCCTCCTGTTCCTTGTATTTAGCGCTTATGAGGCTTAGATTACCCTTGTCCGCTACCAGATCTTGCTTCGAGCTACACTAATTGGGTAACTCGTATCCTTCCGCTGGGTAGTACGCCTCCGAGCCGCGATCTTCTTAACGCTCGGGTGCTTTCGCCTGTTTCCGGCTTTTTTCGGCTTTTTTTTCTCCGTCGCTCTAGGGCGTATTGTTACTTTGGGGGTTCTCTGGGTTTTCTTTTTTTTCGTTGCTCTACGGATACTTTGGGCTTGCTACTCTTCGGGGGATTGGAGTTCCCGTTTGTCAGTCTTCTTCCGGAAGTGACGCAGTCTCAGTCTCCGAGAAGCGCCTCCCCCAGCCACCTCCTCCGTCGCCTCACGAGTAGACTGGTAAATTACTTTCCTTTCTTCCTTAATAGTTTTATGCGGATTTGTGCAGGTATTTATATACTCCAAATATTAATTATTAGTTGCATACGGATATATAGATATCTCTTCGGGCTACCTTTTGTGTTCGTCCGGGGTTTTTCTTTAGTGTTGTTTCCCTGGTTCCTTTTATCTCCACAGATGTTTCTTCTTAGGTCTCTTTGTCCCTCTTGTTCACCTCCTTTGGGTTCGATATCGGGGTCCCGAGGGTAGCTCTTCTTTCAGTCTCTTACTGTTCCTCCTAAATCCCTCTCGTTCGTTTTGGGCTGCCTGGGGGATGGGGTGCTGTGTCTCCTTCCCGGCGGGTGCGGAGACCTCTCCTGCTGCCGGCCCTAGGTCTCAGGTTGCTCGGGGGTTATCCCTTTCCAGGGTTTACCACCCTCCACTAACACACCTGGACTTGGGTACCTTCCCTTCCTCCAGAAGGTATCGGGTTCTGGTCGTACCACCCGGCCTTGAGCAGCTAGGTTCAGCTCACCAAGCGGAGCTCACCTTTCAGGCGTCCACCACCATTCCTTCCCAGACCGGAAGTCGAAGTTGATATTACTGCTGCGTAGCGGTAAGGCAGTGGAAGCGAACAAGAAGTGACAGTTGTCAGTAGTTAATCAGCTGGTGTTGGGTGAAGGTTAGAGATGAGTGCCCTCATTCTGTTTCCCGCCAGGTGTGAAGTTTGTGCTGTAATATGCTACCTAAATGCTAAGGATATGAACGCCACTGTGATTCATCACAAAATCATTTCAGTTTATGGAGAGGATGTAATGTCAAGACAGCATGTGACAAAATGGGTATGGTGTGATCATGAATAAACTTTTCAGAGCCATCCAAAACAAACATTGTGGGATGCTGACTGCAGGAGTCTGTCTCCCTCATGACAATGCATGTCCGTGCACTGCTCATGCAACACAAGAGTTGTAATGATGACAGTCATCATTTGGTTGGGATGTTTTAAGTCACCCGGTGTGTTTCCAATGTGTTTCTTTAGATGTCAAAAAGAACTTGCCTTTTACTCTAGAGTTTTTTGTTTTTTTAAAAAAAACCCTGAACTTTTAAGCATTTGTCTGGCCCTTCCGGTGGTAACATTTCACTGTGTGGTTGGGAAGAACTGGTTGATGGGAGGTGAGCATTCCTTCCAGAAAGTTATTCTTTCTGGTAAATAATTCTGAAATTTTAAAAGAAAGTTAATGTATTTAGATATATCAGTATATTGGTATTAGCACCCCCCGAATGAGAGAAAATAGGTTTATTCACATGCAGGATGAAAAAGAAGAAAAAAGTGTGTATCTTATAGGCCTGGGTAGATTCGTTGGAATGCTCGTAAAATCAGGATGAATTTGGATTAAATTCACTTTTGAAGCGGTATCGAAGCGATGTAAGCAAACGGGAAGTAAATTTGCCAATTCAAAGCCATCACCGCCATTTTCGGAAAGGAATTGGCATTAGATTCCCGCCCCTCCCAAGGTTTCCCCCTCATTGGCTGTTTAAGCAGTTTGGAGGTGGATGTCCTTCCCTCCATGTCAGAACTGGGTCGACAGCCACATCCAAACAGGAGGAGGAGTCATTGTAAAAGCAATGGCTGCATCCTCTGTCACTCGTGGGGCACCCTCCACCTTTCGCAGGGAGCCCTCTGCCACTCGTTGGGCACCCTCTGCCACCCATGGAGTACTGCAAGCGAGCGAGTGTGTCAGCCATTAATGAAGCCACTCCAAAATTTAGGAATTTATTCGAAAAAAATTCCAGAAGTCATTCAGATTCGAAGCGCCAGCACCCCCTACATCCGGAAAGGGTTTTGAACCAGTTTTGTTGTGTGTGGATCAAACAGGCCTAGTATCTTATCAATGGCCATGTCACTAAAAGTAATATTCAAGATTGGAGCTGCAGACCATCTTCTAACAGCAATATGAGTTCACCAAAGGAAATATGTGGCCACTATGATATGTGTGGCGTTAATGTGGTCACTGCTGGAACAATAGAGACTGGGAAAATGTGGTGCCAAACAGGTTTTTTTCATCAATGTATGCAAGCCCTAAGAGATTTCTGTGGTGATTTCAACAAAAAATCCCAAGCTCATGGCTGAAATTATGTTTTGGCATGGAATGCTCAAAATTATAGTAACTTCGCTATTTTTTAAAAACCCTCTTACCCTGCCCATTCACCCAGAAACACCAAACACATCTATGTCGTAGCATGTGTTGCAAGAAAAGAGTATGGCTTTTAAACTATACATATACCCTTGAAACTGAATTGTAAGGAAATCCACAGAATAAGAAGTTGAAGGAAGACTGTCCTCTGTCAAAGTCACGGCAGGGAGAGGCAGCTTCTCAAACTCACACATACAAAACAAACTAATTGGAAGAATTGAACTTGGAAAGAAATGGGAAGCCAATGGAGACTAAAAATAATAATGAATTAAAATGCTCTATAGAATTGTTATTACAGGTTGTGAACCCCTTCCTTTATCCAAATTTCTAAAATCCAAAATACTCCAAAATCTGAAATTGTCCACAGTGGTAGCTGAGATTGTGACTCTTTTGCATTCTGATGTTTAATGTATGCAAACCTTATTTCATACACAAATTGCTATTTTTGTATATAAAATTATTTTCTTAATTTATATATGAAATATAAATTAATTTTGAGTTTAGACTTTGGTCCAATTCCAAGATATCTCAAATATTCCCAAATCTGGATGGGGTGGGGAGTGAGAATCTGATATCTAAAACACTTTTGGTTCCAAGCTTGGATACTCAACACTTATATTCTACCTTTCTAAGGAACTCAAGGTCATTTCCATGGTTGTCCTCCCTATCCTCACAAAAACCCCATAAGGTAGATTAGGCCAATAAATAGTGACTTGCCCAAGGTCAGTCAGTAAACTTCATGACAAGTGAGATTTCGGGCCATACAACTCTAGGCTAGAACAGTGAGTTGATTATTATTCCTTGCTGTCTCTTGCCAGCATTCCACACCACTGTTCTGAAGTAGCTGTAGCATCTTGGAGACAGACCTTTGCAGAATAAAATGTATTTATTATCTAATCTATAGGCAATCAAAACATGAGAGGCAGTAGCTGACTCATTATTTTATATAGCAAAGTATATTGGGTTCCAGTTCTGTTCTGCTCACTACACTGCTTTAAGTCAGTACTTCTCTGCATCTATCCTTGGGGTTGTCTGTTGGCCTGCGTTTTGAATGCTGTTAACCTCCAAGGAAGGGGTTTGGACCAGGCAGGTCTTGGCCGACTGGCAAGGAAAGCTTCCTACAGCGTTCCGATGGGCTATCTTCGGGGGCAGGCTTTGTTCCCCCCAGGTGTAATGGTTGGAGAAGGTTTTCTCAATGAAGTGGAGAACCAAGCTATAAGGAAAGCGATGCCATAGTTTCCCTGTAAGCAGGCAGATTCCAGAGGGTTGTCTGTTGTCCTGCGTTTGGAACTCTGCCTGGTGGCCCTCCAAGGATGGGGTTTGGAGAAGACATTTCTTGGCCGTCTGGCAAGGAAAGCCTTTCCTGTAGCACTAGAGAATGGGGTGTTCCCTCTTGGGCTTTTCCTGCTTTACTTCTCTGCCTCTATCAGATTTCAACAAATGCTCTGGTGGGGGGTCACAAGCATGGTTTAATTTCAGTCCGTTGAACTTTGTACACTGCTTTAAGTAAGCATTTCTCTGCGTCTATCCTGGGGGTTGTCTGTTGGCCTGCGTTTTGAACGCCGGTAACCCTCCACAGAAGGGGTTTCAACAGAAGGTGGTTTCTTTCCCTCTACTGCTTTTCCTGCTTCTCTTCTCAACCCCTTTCCTGGGGGTTTGGACCAGGCAGGTCTTGGCCATCTTGCGAGGAAAGCTTCCTACAGCTGTCCGATGGGCTATCCTTGGCGGGGGTGGGAGAGGTATAATTGATGGTGAATGTTTTCTCAAAGTATTGGAGAACTGAGTTAAAAGGGCAGTGAACACGTTCTTTTCCTGTTACAAAGAGGCAGATTACTGTGAGTTGTCTTTTGGCCTGTGTTTGGAACACCGGAAACCCTCCAAGGAAGGTGTTTGGCCACGTCTTCGACTATTTCTTGGGAATTGGTTTCCTGTAGCACTACAGAAAAAGGTGTTCCCTCTTGGTCATTTCCTGCTTCTCTTCTCAGCGTCTCTCTTTGGGGTTGTCTGATGGACTGCGTTTGGAACGCCAGAGACCCTTCAAGGAAGGGGTTTAGACCAGACGGGTCTTTGCCATCTGGCAAAGAAAGGTTCCTACAGTGGTACGATGGGCTGTTCTCGGGGGGAGGCTTTGTCCCCCCGAGAAGTAATAGGCAGAGGAGGTCAGGGAGAGCCGCTGGCCTTACAAACACAGGCCAGCAGGCTATCATTGAGGGGAGAGCAGAGCAATTCCCCCCCCCCCCCCTTGGCGTTGCCAGTGGTGTTGGGAAAGAAGACCATGACACTCTTTTTCTGTATTTATTTGATTGTAATAATGTTTGCAAGCAGTCCTGTACTTTCATAGTAATGGAGAACGTTTGCACCATTTCTATATGTTAGAAATATACAGTTCCACTCAATTACAGTCAAAAGGGGAAGGAGAATGATTTCCCCTTGATTTCCCTGTACATGTCACATCTTTGGGTCTTTTTTCCCCTCATTGCGCATGTGCTGCACTAATAACGAAATAATAACAAATTCCGTTATTTATTACGTTACTATTTTGAAATTCTATCAAAAAATTGTGTTAACATTTTCTATTTTGAAACAGCAGCGGCAATTCCCCCCATACGAGCTTAGACACAATTTTTTTATGGATCAACCATCCCTGCTGCTCACCTCTCCTGCTCTTCATTCTCTTTAGAGACCACAGCTATGTAAAGCTCACCGGTCTCATTTTCCCACCAGGCCACCAAGAAAGGATGAAGAGAAAGAAATAGTAATGCAGGATGCTGCTGCTTACAGCTTCTGGTCACGAAGTGATTCATTTAGTAAAGTTTAGCCCCTGCTGTGCTTCAGCTGGTGACTGCCTACAAATTTGCATCTGAAGATTCTTGGTCCAAGCCCATGACAGATATATAGCTGAGATGTGTGTATGGGTGAATATGATTGATTGTGTGTTAGAAAGAGAGAATTTCTGCTCTGTCTTATGCAGGTTTGATATCTATCAATAATTAATACCTGGAAAGGGCTAGAACCTCTTCACCTCAGATCACGACAGTGATATCTGCTGGCTTGAGAAATTTGTATGAGACCCCAGGTATATAGGTATATAAACTAGTTATAAAAACTTAACTAATAGCAAATCCACATTTGCTAAATAGTCTAATTTCCTTTTTCATTGAGTACAGCAACTTTCGCAGAGTCTGTTGTTAACACTGCATAACAGATTAGTATAAATGTGTAAAATGGCCATTAGGTGATGTTTCACTGTTGCCAATTTTTTGGGACTCCAACTCTGAACTAAGGAGGCCCCATTTGGGGTTGGGAACCATAGTTAAGAAGCAGTGCATGAGAGGGCTGCTGTTACATTACTATGAAAGCTACAATTCACAATGATGCCCAACTCACAATGGGACCAATGTACTTTGGTCTTAATGCCAATTACTCCTTGTCCCATTTTGCATCTTCACAATTCAGAGGTGGTATGTAAAGATATGTAACATAACAATCATAGAGTCATAGAATAATAGAGTTGGAAAAGACCATATGGGCCATTTAGTCCAACCCCTTGCTATGCAGGAATAGCACAATCAAAGTATCCCTGACAGATGGCCATCTAGCCATGTTTCAAAATTTCCAAGGAGGGAGCTTCCCCACACTCCAAGGCAGAGAGTTGAACAGCTCGTACAATCAGGAAGTTCTTCCTAATATTCAGGTGGAATCTCCTCTCCTGTAATTTGAACCCATTGCTTTCAAGGATAGCAGAAAACAAGTCTTCTCCCTCTTCCTTATGACACCCTTTCACATATTTATATATCATGCCTCCTCTCAACCTTCTCTTTTGCAGGCTAAGCATAGGGCATGGTCTTCAGACCTTTGATCATTTTAGCTGCCCTCCTCTGGACACCTTCCAGCTTGTCAATATCTCTTTTGAACTGTGGTGCCCAGAATTGGACACAGTATTCCGGGTGAGGTCTAACCAAAGCAGAATATGAAGGGAACATGACTTCCTTGGATCTAGAGACACTATAATCCTTTTTATGCAGGCCAAAATCCCATTGACTTTTTGAGCTGCTGTATCACACTGTTGGCTCATGTTCAACTTGTCCATGAAGACTCCAAGATATTTCTCACATGGACTGTTGTCAAGCCAGGCATCACCCATCCTGTATCTCTGCATTTCATTTTTTCCCTACCTAAGTTGTTGAAATTCATTTTTGGCCCTGCTTTCTAATCTGTTATGGGCATTTTGAATTCTGATCCTGTCTTCTTGAGTATTAACTATTCCTTCTAATTTGGTGTCATCTGCAAACTTGATAAGTATGCCCTCTTAAAACCTCCTTTGACATAATTAATAAAGATGTTGAACAGAACTGGACCCAGGACCAAACCTTGCGGCACTCCACTAGCCACTTCTTTCCATTGGTGAGCATCCTTTGGGTTTGGTCACTTAACAGTAGTATTGCTAGCCCACATTTGACTAGTTTGCTTGCTAAAAAGTCATAGGGGATTTGGCTGAAGGCCTTACTGAAATCAAAATATGCTACATCCACAGAATCCCCTGCATCTACCAAACTTATAACTCTATCGAAAAAAGAAATAAGATTTGTCTGGCATGGCTTGTTTTTGAGAAATCCATGTTGACTTTTAGGTCGTACCCAGAAGGTGTCATTGGGTGACACCTGTTCGGCTCCACAGCCGTTGTCCTGTGGAGTCCCTCAGGGCTCAGTACTGTCCCCGATGTTGTTCAACATCTACATGAAACCGCTGGGAGAGATCATTCGGAGTTTCGGAGTCAGGTGTTATCTGTACGCAGATGATGTCCAGATCTGTCACTCCTTCCCACCTGTCACCAAGGAGGCTGTCCAGACCTTGAACCGGTGCTTGGCCGCTGTGTCGGACTGGATGAGGGCTAGCAAATTGAAACTAAATCCAGACAAGACAGAGGTCCTCCTGGTCAGTCGTAAGGCCGAACAGGGTATAGGGTTACAGCCTATGCTGGACGGGGTTACACTCCCCCTGAAGACGCAGGTTCGCAGCTTGGGAGTGATCCTGGACTCAGCGCTGAGCCTGGAACCCCAGGTCTCAGCGGTGGCCAGGGGAGCTTTTGCACAGTTGAGACTCGTGCGCCAGCTGCGCCCGTACCTTGGGAAGTCTGATCTGGCTACGGTCGTCCACGCTCTGGTCACATCCCGAATAGATTACTGCAACGCACTCTACGTGGGGCTGCCTTTGAAGACAGTTCGGAAATTGCAATTAGTTCAGCGGGCGGCAGCCAGATTACTAACGGGAGCTACATACAGGGAGCACACTACCCCCCTGCTGTGTCAGCTCCACTGGCTGCCTGTCCAATTCCGGGCTCAATTCAAAGTGCTGGTTTTGACCTTTAAAGCTCTATACGGTTCTGGCCCAGCTTACTTGTCCGAACGCATCGGCCGCTACGTCCCATCCCGTAACCTAAGATCATCCGGGAGGCCCTGCTCTCGCTCCCGCCGACCTCTCAGATGCGGTTGGTGGGGACGAGGACAGGGCCTTCTCGGTGGTGGCCCCCCGCCTGTGGAATGCGCTCCCTATGGAGGTGCGGTCCACCTCATCCCTCCTGACATTCAGGAAAAAGGTGAAATCCTGGCTCTGGGACCAGGCGTTCCCACACCAGCACTAGGCAGCATGTGAGATGGGATTCTAATGGGAGGGAGGAAGGGGTCAATGTTTTTAGGGTTGAATACTGTTTTAATTGGAATGACTGTAGATGTTGCTGAGGGATTGTATTTTAATGTTTTAATGTATTTTAATGTGTTGTGGGGTTTGGGGTTTTACGCTGTTGATGTGGCATCGAATTGTGCCGTGCTGTAAGCCGCTCTGAGTCCCCCTCGGGGGTTGAGAAGAGCGGGGTAAAATCCTGAAATAAATAAATAAAAGACTTTTAGTGATCACAGCATTCCTTTCTAAGTGATTGCAGAAAGCCAAATTGTTCTTCCTCACACCATCTGTGGAGCCAGTTATTCACCTCTAGTATTTTTCTTGTTCTTCCTGGGTGGGGAGGAGAGATGAAAAGACTTCCTGTACATCATTTATTTATTTATTTATTTACTTTGCTTCTAGACCGCCCCTCTCAGCCCGAAGGCAAGCGGGGCGGTCTAGAGCTTCAAAATCCTTTCTGATCTTTTGAAGACTATGCTGTGCAGTATCATTGGTTCCTACATGAACCAACATGAAAGGGGAAGGGTCTGTGGGCTTGATAACCCTAGTCAGTTGCAGAGTTATATTGTGGATTTTTGCCCCAGAGAAGCAGCATATTTCTCTAGACATCCTATCAGGTTTGTAAACCTTTCAATAGCTACCAAATAGAAAAAGTAACAATGATAAAATATGGGCAGGAGGAACCTAACCTTCAAAAGCAGAGCGAATAGAATTATCTTAATTATCTTATCTGTCTGAGAGAATAATGCCATCAGAAAGCACAGATGTAAATTTGTGTTTATTATGGTCAAAATTCTCTATTATTGTCAACATTGCACAACTTTTCAGATACTTGGCAGAGATGCCAAAGAATTGTGAAGATGCATAATGGGATAACAGCAAGATTGTCCCCATACTCATTGAACTCGACTTATGTATATTTGTACTTCTACCTAGTTTCATGATGTATGTTGGTACCATTGTGTATCAGTTCCAATGTGTAATGATCACTTTGCTGTCTCCTCTACACAGTAATGTAAAAACGGTCTTTTGCCAAATTTGAACATTGCAAAACTGCAGATCCAAGTCTGCTCGTGAAAATATAAGCCTCCAATTAAATTCCAGTCTATGTTCTTTCATCCGAGAAAAGAACACGAGTATTTGAAAAGTTTTGCTCTGATGGATAAAATTACAAGAGTTTGTATAAATTTATCAATGATTTTACACATTTTTGGTCTCCCCTTTTTAGAAAAAGAGTTAAGTGTTTTTATTGTATTTTGTGTGAAATGGTGTGGCATTGTGTGCAAAATACAACTTATTTGCTATTTCTGCTGTACTTCTTTTAATCTTGCATGGGAAAAACATCTTGTAGCTTATTTTTTAAGCGTCACCACACTGAAAACACTTTTTCATGAAATCTTTGAAAAATTAAATACCCCATTTAATACTTCTAACAGTGTACATGCCTGAAAATATATACAGGAGGCACATGCTAGAAGTCACCAAGAACCGTTACTCTCGTAGCCCATGTAGACTGATTTGGGAGTGATTTTTGTTGAGTTAAAGGTAAAGTTTTCCCCTTGACATTAAATCTAATGTCTGATTCTGGGGAGTGGTGTTCATCTCCATTTCTTAGCCAAAGAGATGCCTTAGACATCAGTCTGCATGACTGCATGGAGTGGCATTACCTTCCCGCTGAAATGGTACCTCTTGATCTACTCACATTCACATGTTTTCAAACTGCTAGTTTGACAGAAGCTGGGGCTAATAGTGGGAGCTCACCCTGCTCCACAGGTTCAAACCTCCGATATTTTGGTCAGCAAGTTCAGCAGCTCAGTGGTTTAACATAGAAAATCAGAGATTTTATCACAAATATACTTTTTTCATGTGGTATAGTTTTCCTTATCAGTTATGTGCATGCTGCAAAAGAGAGTAATTACCCTCAAGTTATATAGCAAATCTATATGGATTCTAGATAGTGACATGTTAACATGTTGGTCTTATATAATCATACCAGTAATTTTGCACCAGGATGGCACCAGAAATATTAACTTGTAGAGGCAATAGCATAGAAACCAGATAATTTAGGATCACAATATCAAGACATATTAGGTTATATGAAATATAACATAGCATGGGGTTTAGGGCACCTCTTTAAGATAATCATGATTTTGTATGTGGTTTTTTAATATTTTGATATTTAGCTTAGCTTCTATGGACAAAAATATTCAAACACACACACATAGAATATGCAAAGAGTGTGATGAAATTCAAGCTAATTAAACAATAACAACAATGAAGCCCTACTCCGCAAAACAAACAACATTTTAAAATTGTTTAATATCAGAATTAAGACCACTTGGAAAAGATTCACTCATCTCTTTTTGGAATATTACCTCAGCATTGCCAACAAGTTACAAGTGACTAATCTAGAAAATATGTACTCCCATTCAATTTCAGGGTGATGTTGGGGAGTTACTTTCTGAATTAGTCTTACCCCCTTTTCTATGAGTTTATATTACATTCCTAAATAGTCTACCGGGGTAAATCTCATTGAGTTTTATAGAATGTACGTCCAGGCAAATTGCACTCATATTGCCCATATTGCCCAAATGTGCATTCTCAAGCCACACTATAGATCCTACATACAATTATTGGTCATATAGCTGAGGAGACAGACTGGGAAGGACAAATACCCAGATATCAGCATTTGTCAAATTGTCACATAGAGAAGTAACATGGTAGGATGCAGCAGCAGTAGGTGGCCTCCTTTAGAAATAGGTAAACACAAGAGCAGGGCTATATAACAATAACAACAAAGCTGACACAAAAGCCCAAGGCTTAATAGAAAAAATATATAGGTATATAATTCATAAGTACATACGTGCACCTAGGGTGTGACAATCACAGGTAAGTATCTCAGGCACCAGGGAGAGAGGGGAAGAATCCCAGGCAAGTACGCAATCAGAACATATCAAGTAAAGGCAATATGCCACGTACTGGGGAAGTCCCAAAGTTCCAGTCCAATATAGTTGGTGATGTTTTCCTTGTGTGCCAAAAAGTCAGTTCCACTAGGAGAAATAAATTGTAAATCCAATGATGGGAAATAGGATGGATGTTCAAAGGATCGGGGTAGTAGTAGACATGTAGGGAAAGATTCCAGGACGCGGGAGACGAAGGATGGCAGTCTCCTCGAACGGGATCGAGTTAGAAATATGCCATCCCGTGGCATATTGCCTTTACTTGATATGTTCTGATTGCATACTTCTCCTTTAGAAATAGCCATGGTGCTATTTGCGTGATAAAGTTCACTACTTTGAATAGCTCTGTTAAACTCTGGAGATGACAACCCATCACACTGACATGGAATCCACTAGCTGCCACTATCAGGATGTTGCATGAACTGGTCTTTAACTTTCCTGAAGGATATTTCAAAGTTTAGGAAAGTTTCCTCCTGTAATGCAAATAATAAAAATACTAAGAAAAGTATGGCTACTGTAGAAAATCTGGAAGCAAATTTGAATAAATTTAAATAGAAATATGTATGGCCTAATTCTATAGAGATGGAAATCTCTGTCTTCTTAGAATAATAGAGTGAGTGCTCTCAACACAGTTTGTGGCAGCTTTGGGCAATACATCCAGCATTCTTAATTGATGAAAAAGGCAGCATGTGCCCAGAGGTGACTTACTTTATGCATTAGACATTGAAATTGAAATCAATAAATAAAACGCAAACGGCAGAGAGCGCAGTATGAGTTCTTTTAATAAAAAAGGACATGAAGTAAGAGCCCTATACTATTTCACAGAGTGAAAAAAATTCCTATGAAGAACCTTGGGTTAAAGGCCCTTCTGTGTTAACCCAATATTTCATTACTTTTGCTTTGATATGGTTCCTGTCAACACCTTAGTCTGAAACAGTGAGTGAGAGATTGATCTTTTGGATGTTGTCAGGCAGCACAGAGTTTGGTTTGGACCCTCCGAAGAATATGATTGCGTTGTGGTTAGGGATCATATCAGCCAAATCACTGGGAAAGCCAGTTACAAACTGTTCTAGAAAGAGTTTTATTCCTTCTAAAGCAGTTGATTTACAGCTTGTGGGTGCTCTTGGGATCAAAATTACTCCTGAATGCTAAAGTAGTTGCTGTGGCCAAGATTCTTATTGCTTCTTCTTAGGAAAGACAGACATGACTACTATGGCCCTTTCTTAACTACTTCTCACTTGCTGCAGTATACTGTACATGAGGATGTGCTTGAAAAACATGCATAAGCTACCACATGTTCAAAATGTAAGAGCCAAACTATTATTATGGCATGTGGTTTAGAGACCATATACTACAGTTTATAGTTTGTTTTGGAATTCAAATCAAGGTGCTAGGTTGACATTCAAAGCCCTATCTAGAAAAAATTCTACTTTCTCTGTTAGCCTTCCTTAAATTTAAGATCTTCCTGAGAGATCCTGCTATGTATCTCACAACTCCAAAAGGCTCACTAAGTGAATACATAAGATAAGCACCTTGATTACAGAACTCATTCTAAAAAAGTACAGAGTCCCCAAGTGACAAACAAGATCTGTTCTGTAGGTTTGTTCTTGAGTTGAATTTTTTTTTGTAAGTTGGAACAGATATAACTCCAGATATATATAAATATTAGTCCTGGTTAGGTTCATCATAAGGCAACAAATGTTGTTTTAATTTCATTATAAACTTACATTAGAAACATTTTCGACGCGCAACAAGCAACCGAAAGTGACGTTTCGGTTTTGAAGCCACAGGCTCTCCACTCCTCGCCGTCTGGGAAGGAACCAACGTGCGTTAAGGCTAATGAGCATTGGTGCCTTCCCAGGTGCTGAGGAGTGGAGGGCATGCTTTCCACTCCTCAGCGCCTGGGAAGGCACCAACACGCATTAAAGCTAACACCGCCGAGGAGGAGGTGGCGGCAGGGGGGAGGCCTCTCAGCTCTTGGTCTGGCCGGTGGTGAGGGCCATGAAGCGGAAGCTGAGGGAAGACCTGGACTGTCAAACCCAGTTTTGGCAGGTGTACGTGCATTGCATATTTATTTATTTATTTCAGGATATTACCCCGCTCTTCTCAACCCCCGAGGGGGGACTCAGAGTGGCTTACAGTAAGGCACAATTTGATGCCCACACAGTAACAATATAAAACCCCAGAACCCTCCAACAATTAAAATACATTAAAATACAGTTACATTAGCATCATATGCATTCATTCCAGATTAAAACAATGTTCTGTCCATAAAAGCATTGGCCCTATTCATCCACTTTCCATTAAAATCCCATCTAAAATGCTGCCTTGTGCTGGTGTGCAAACACCTGGTCCCACAGCCAGGATTTTACTTTTTTCCTGAATGCCAGGAGGGATGAGGTGGATCATACATCGATAGGGAGTGCATTCCACAGGCGGGGAGCCACCACCGAGAAGGCCTTCTCCCTCACCCCCACCAGCCGCATTTGAGAAGTAGGCGGGAGCGAGAGCAGGGCCTCCCTGGATGATCTTAGATTACAAGGTGGGACGTAACGGCTGATGCGTTTGGACATATGCGTGTCTGCCATTAACGAATTACTAATGAAGTTCATTAGGTTTTACGAAATAATTTTGAAATTTCCACAGAAAAATTCGGAACTCCACCAGATATGAAACATCAGCACTTTCTAAATCTGAAATGAGTTTTGAACCATTTTTTAATGGCTCAACCAGGCCTAATAAATATATACTTTGGATAGCTTAGAGAAGGGTTAACACCCTGTGGTGTTTGTTTTGCTATCCAGCCCCCTGTTTAAAAGATTTCACCTCACTTTTTCCCCTGTAATAATTGGATCTTCATCATGGAGCCTGTGATAGTGTTCCAATAAGGTGGCTGTATCATGAGTACTGCCCTGAAGATAGTGTGTCTTGCAGCCTCTCAGTATAGAAGCCCACGAGCAGGTTTTTATTATTTGATAAAGAACACTTATTCCCTGGGGATTGGGGCATCCAATATAATCTTGTCCTCTAACATATATGAGAATTTAGACCAATCTGCATTTCTGAAGTTGAATCTTGGTTTAAATCGAACTTCCTGAGCCCTTATAGTTGGAAACATTTGGCATACTATTGGTCGATGCTGTGTATTTGGTATTGGTGGTCCCACTAATTTAGTGCATTGTTCCACAATACTGTCACTCACAAATAGAAAGTCTGGACTATATCCTCAGTGCCATCTTCCACTGTTGTAGGTAGGATGGTGGGAGTTTACTATCATGAATAAGTGATAGTTTATGCAATTCAGTCCAGTTGTGTCGCAGCAGATCAAAGGGTTTGGACACTATAACCGTTTGGTCTTGGAAAGCAGGCTCATCTCGAGCCAACCATCGCATTCCCTGATCATGGATTCCTGAACGGGCCTTGCGGCCTACAGCTCAAGACTTTACCTGCCAGCACGCTGGTTGCTTGAGTCTAGCCCGCTTGGGCCTCCGCTTGCTTTGATGCCTTGTTCCTGATTGTTTTGTTCCTGTTTGCTACGGAAAGACTTTGCCATTGTATCCTGCTTGATCCTTGGTCGCCACTAGGCATGGTTTAGAACCCAAAAATTGGGATTTGAAAATCAAATGGGGGGGGGGATTTTTAAAATTAATAATAGAAAGACTTACAAAAACATTTACAAAAATTTCTAAAATGTAACGTAATTACTAACGAAATTAGTTAGTAGTTCTAAAGTAGGCAAAGCAGGGAAACAGGACTGACACTGTTTTAAGCACAGGCAAATCAAGGGGCAACATTTCCCTTGGTTTCCTTGCAGGGAAATATAATGCATTAATATATTATTATTATTATTATAATAAAAGGACAGGGTTTCTTTGCAGGGACATATAATGCATTAATATATTATTATTAATATTATTAAATAAAATATTTACCCACCTCTGGTGTAGGCCTTGCTAATCTGTAGAGTTCTCCTCACTCCAGCTTTTCCCCATTCAGTTTTACCATAGCACTCTAGGATCTCCGTTTGAACTCTATGGCTTTTCTTGATTCTGAACTCTTCCTTCTCCTCTCTGTGCTCTTTTCACTCCTGCTGCCCTTCTCTCAGCAGTTCTTATGTCCTTCTGCTTTGTCCTTCTATCTAAACCCCCTTCCTGGAGGTTTAAACTGCTTTTTTCCTCAGTCCTCCAGGCCCCTCTAGGAGTCCCGATCTGGACTCTCTATCGTTTTCGGCTCCTTTTTCACTTCCTGGAGGAAGGCCTTTCACTCTAATTAGGCTCCAAGCATGGAAAGGCCCCGATTTGACTGTGAGTTATGTCTGCAAAGCTATTTTGGAGGGGGAAATTTTCCTGTTGGGTGGGCATCCAAAATATTTACTAATCTAATGAAAATTTGTGCCCAGGGAGTGCGTAAAAGAAAGTCCACTTCCGGGATTGCCACTGCGATGCGTATAAACTTGAAAGTCCCATACATACGAATACCTTCCGATTTCATTTAATTTTCATAACTTTTTTCTCATGCCTAGTCGCCACGGATCTATAATCAACTGCTGCTGCTACTGAACATTGCTGCTATTTCCTGGTACCACTATAAAGGCATTTAGCTGATTTCTAGTCTCTTTCCTATAATTAATATTCTAAATAAACCTGTTGTACCTCAGCTGAATGTGTGGTTTATCAAGGGAGGTTTGCCAGGTGACCAGGAGGGCGACACAAGCAACAATACCTTTACTGGGCCACCTTTAAAGCATAAAACACATTCCACAAGCTTTTGAAGCTTCACTGGTTTCTTCATCCGACAAAAATATTTTCAAAATCACACAGGAGGAAAATGGTGACAATTTTAGAGCCACGAGCTTACATTCCCTCCAAGATGCTGCCAGTTAAGGTAGTATTGAGGGATTTCAATGCAGACAGAGACCACTCCCTTTATTGTCCATGCAAGGACAATGAATAATGAGCAATAAAGGGACTGAATGACTGTCGGAACACTACAACCAGAAACTTGGCAGTATAGGCAAGACAGCTCACGGTCAAACACAGAAGGATTTCCCCCCTGAGATTAAAGCAACAGAGAATGCCAAAAGTCAATCCAAAGGTCATATACACATGAAACTTACCATCTACTCCAAACGCAGTCCACGATCATTTATAAACACAGTCTAAACAAAGTAGCAGACACAACATGTCATTCAAGAATTCAGTCCAAGGTTCAAACATATAAAGAGCTCACCAAAATCCATGATAACCAATAGGGTCAAAGCCACTCACTGAAACATCCAATGCAACTATTGCTTCCAACAATGTCCTGTTTCCAACACCCTTCTTTTATGCTGCCTCTCTAACCACTCTACAGCTGGTCTTCCCTCTGTTGCGTTAATCTCTTTGAATGGCACAGCTGAATCAAGTCCATTCTCAGCTGCAACACAGCAGGGCATGTCAAGTCATGTTCTCCCTCCTGAAGGCCTTCATCCTGCTGTGTATCAGTTGCCACTACAGAGTTCTGCTCCTGTGCAGCAGTATTATTTTCAGGCATGTCCAGCTGTTCTTCACCCATGGGCTCTGATTCAGCTGTTGGGAGACAACCTCTCCTCTTCATTCTCCTCTTGGCCCATGGTCCTGACAATGACTCCCTTACCACTTCATCAGATGGGCTAATTTGCCCATTGTTCATTGCTTCACCTCACAATGTAAAGGGACTTCTGCGCGGGCTCTGTGCTGAAAAGGGAGGTAAAGCAGCAGCCACCACAACCACGGCAACACAGGGGCCTTCTTGTGTTGCCTTCCCTTCAATAGGGGAAAGCCTGGCAGTGATGTTTCCCCCATGCAATGAGGGAAAAGGTAAAGCAGTCAATTTATTATTTACTTTATTTTTATTTTGCCCTTCTTACCCTGCAGGGAACTCAGGGCAGATTGCAATGTACACATTACATTTAGACACACAAGACAGAAAGAGGTAATTTAACATCTGGCCACCAGGGGGAGCTGTCGCACTCCTTCAGTCCTCAGCGTGTTTTCAGGAGATTTTTTTATGGCCTCATAAATCAGTTAAATTTAGCCTCCCCACTAAGTGGTACCTTAATTTCCTACTTTATAGATGCAAATGTCTTTCGGGTTGCAAAGGTTGGCTACAGGCTACACAATAGGTCGAGAGCCCACCTCGACCCGGGCAGGCCTCGAACTCATGATCTTCTGGTCAGTAGAGATCTTATGCAGCTGAAACCCAGCCAGCTGCACCACATTCCCAGTGCAATGCAGGTTGTAGAATGATGGCTTCTCCACACTCCTTGCCAGGAGTCCATGGATTTGCCCCAATGCAAGGCAAATCCATTGGTCTCTATGATAAGGTCATATGTGAAGCGTTTGTGGTTCAGGGTAGTGTGAAATGGTTTGTGCTACCTCCCAAGCTGCTGTTTTGCACAGGAGCTTGGGAGCTACCTTTCCATGGTAGTGTTGTCTTCCTCCCCCTCCTCTTTATAGTCTCTGCACTCTAATGGAAGGAGGGGGAACTGTAGGTCCAAGAAAAGTAACTTCCCTCCATAACCAGCTGTTTCAAGAAAAGCTAACTTCCAATCTTAGGCAGAAAACATTGAATTTTTCAAGGAATTTCTATACTATTACATCTGGAGGAAAAACATATAGGTGAAATGAGCCTAATTGCAGTCCCAAGTGAATGAAAGATCTTTGTTGGAGGTAGAAAACTTCAAAATGTCAGGTAGCAGTCCTTTAGTTAAAGTTCCCTGCTTTTTTAGAGTTCCCCTGCTTTGGAAACATTTGATATTTTGAAATCTATGAAAAATAATACAGTACATCCAGGAGCTTGAGAAAATACACTTTTGAAACTACACCTTCCAGAAGCTCCGAACTAGGTTGGTCCTTGGCTTTGCTGACTGCGGTTTTAGGGAATCATCCCCAAAGGGTAACTTTTTCAAGTTCTACACTGTCAAATAAAAACAAATTATCTGATTTGAACTGGGTTATACGTCAATGTAGAAACATATATTCCAGTTCAAAGAAGATAATGTGGATTATTTGATTTAATAATCTGGATTATATGGGAATGTAGATCCAGCCTCAGATATGTGGACGTGTTTGAATTTATGTGGACTGAGCAATGCCCAAATTTACCACCAGTTTGTAGGTGGAAAATTTATGGATGACTTTTGGTGGTTAGAGGGGAATACATTTTAATTCATTTATTTCTTGCATTTATATTCCCACACTGAAGGACTTACAGTGATTTACAACATACATTAAAGCAAAATATAGCTAAAGCCAATCAATTCTCTCATTAAAAGAAATGTATTAAAAGCTTGTATGCTGGAAAAAAATATACTTAAAGCAGGATAAGACTTGGAGGAAGAAGGCATGAAAATTGGGCCAAGGAACATTAACAATTTAAAACGGCACCATGCTACTAGTAGAAAATTTGGGATGATTACTGATGCAAACCAACAAAGAAGTTTCAGGGGCTGGTTTACAAATGAACACTAAGGAAACAAAATAATGATCTCAGATTATTTACATAACTTCAAAGTAGATTGGAATCACAGGAAATAGTATGCACTCGACTACCAGTTTGCCTCTCCTCCATGATTATCCCAATTCCTAGTGATTAAGAGATATAACTCATCAATAGCTCCCTATTGCGGCCTGCGCAAAGCTTGGCCTGTTTATATTGAATTTGTATGTTTAATTTATGTGCTCGTGTTTAATTACAGGCCTCATGTTTGTTATAAAGGTCTATTTACTGTTTGGGGGCTGGGGTTAGTGTTTTTATTATGGGTGGGAGGGATTCCTCTCTTTAGACTTTCCCACCTAAATTTACCTCAGACCTTTCCCATTTAATTAGCACTTAGTTTTTTCCCTCCAAAAGTCACCTCAGAGTCCCAGCCAATCAGGGTCTCAGGTTTTCCCGCCCATTCTGAAGTCTATAAAAGGGGGATACCTTTCTGAGTTTACCTCAGTGGCTACCAGGGACGTGTGACTGAGCCACGGAGTTGCTAGCTCCGGCCTGTCACCTCCTTTTAGTGAAAAATACCGCCTTCAACCAGCCCTGGACTTAACAGAGGAAGGACGTTCGACCTTCGATTTAAAGAAGTTTAGCGGCTGGGGTCTGTCCACCACCCGTGGCGGCGGACCAGAGAGAGGAAGGAGAGGCGTTGATCATTTACCCCATACAGACCAAAGAAGAAAGGACCAAAGTAAGAAGCTCAAGATTCTACGAGCCCGTGAACAGTTGTAAAAGTTTTGGAGCCAGACACTTCCATCTTTGTGTCTCGTGTTAATAAACTTTGTTACTTTGTACCAGAAGCTTGGTTCTGTCAAGTCTTTGGGGGCCTCTCCCTCACAGGAAGGCAAGCCGCATCCCCTGGGCATAGGGTGCTTAGAGCTGTTAACGTAGTCACTCCAGCCAAGCCCAGGCGGACCGCCATACTAAAAGGAGATCAAGTTGCGGCTTAGCCGCAGGGTACAGCCACTTCGTCCCAAAGAAAGGTAAAGCAAAGGCCCCCGGCCTGATGAAGAGCAACTTAAAAGAAGACTCAGAATAAAGTTAAGATAGGCTCTCAGGCTCTGGGAGGAAGAAAAAGCCTCTTGGCCAAAAGCTATTTACAGATAGTAAAGGAAAGTTCTGAGTGCAGCCTGGCCACTCTCCTGTCCTGGTGATCTCCTCAGAAGCCCATCCAGGACTCAGAGAAGCAAGGAAGCAAAGCAGCCAGATCTGTTCCTGCAGCTATTCCCAGGAAAAGCCTCCACATCCCAGAGGAAAAGTCTGAAGAAAAGCCAGCCATGTAAAAGGCATCTTAAAGCTTTCCTCAGAGGTCCTTCGGAACTTATAGAAGCAAGAGAGAAGAAAGCAAGCCTCCCCTGCCCTCCTTTTCCTCAGCAGAAGCAAGCCGAGGAGAAGGCCCAAAAGCCTGCAGCTCGCCTGAATTCTAGCCCTGAGAAAGAAGGCACCCTACCAGCTTTCAGTTTCTTCAAGAGGCAGCAGCAAGGCTCTCCAGCCCACCTTAAAGGCCCTGAAGTGAATCAAAATCTTCAGTAGCAGCCATTTTGAAAGAAGGGCCGTCCCATTTCTCCGATTGGCTCTCAAGTGTTGGGAGCCGCCTCCTTCAGTTTCCTGCTCCTTGATTGATGCTCCGCCTCCAGCAGGTTGATTGATGCCTGCTCTGCCAGGGGGAGGGGCTGGCTTGGAGTTGCTTTTCCTTTCACAGGCAACCTCAGGTTGATTGTTAGAGTTTACAATAAGATTATCTGTGTTATTTTTTTGTATGTCTTCATTGCTTCACCCTATATATATTAATGCTTTGCCATAGATAGCAGTGCTTTTACATTGTAACATCTGCATTGCCTGTGTTATGCTTTGATGTATTGCATGCTATAGGATCTCATAGCATTTTGTTGATTACTGTCTGTACTGACATAGTCTTTCATTGCATGCCTCCGCATTGATTATTGTATGTCCTATGCAGATTTACTGTATTTTACTGTACATCCATAGAATTTATTGCTCTAGAATATCACTGCAGGTATTTTTCACTTTGATTTCTAAATGCTATAGATTTACTTTATAGAACATTGCTGAATGTGTTTCATTGTATCCTTTGCAATATTCCCATAGGCATCAGTACATTTACTGTATTGTTGTGTTTCATTACATTTTTGTTGTGTACCACAGAGTCTTTGCTGTATTGCTAGAGCCCTCTTGTTGCATTACCTTAGATTCTGTTGTGTACATTCACTCTATAGAGCTATGGAGAGCGCTAAGGGTTCAGAGGTGACTAGTTCATACTACCTACGCAGCCCCAAATCTAGGCATCCAACACAGAAAGGTCTAGAACAGCTCTTGTATAGGGAGGATGCTTTAAAGGCCAAATTGAAGTACGCATGGCAGCGCATTACAGGCCTCCTCCAGGAATATGAAGCAGCAAGCAACCCCACAGATGCCCAGGTGTGTGGGGCCGAGATTAGAGATGCTCATCGTTGTTGGAGAGCATTAATAGATAGGATCTCTGCACTACTCCACGAGATCAATAGCCCAGAAGCTGACCTTAGAAATAACCAGCTGTGGGAGAATGTTGATTCTAAAGAAGCTGAAATCAAGGCCGTGTTGGACATTTTGGAATTTAGTCCATCCCCTAGGCAAGATAGGAGGCTGCTGACAGATGCCAACAGTCAAGCCAGTCACCACAGCCCATCAGTTGCAGATCTCATCATTCAAGTAAAGCTTCCATAAAGAGAGAATGGGCAACGCCTAGTTACAAGAGTTCCAGCTCCACGTCCTCCAAAGGAAGTGTTACCTCGGAGAGAGCAGCCTTTCATTTGAAAGAGACAAAACACTTGGAAATAAAGGCAGCTATTCTAGCTGCGGAAGCTGACGCCGAGATTGCAAGTCACGAGGTGGATCTCAAAAATGAAGAAATTCGCCTCAAAACTGAACTAGCCAATAGTCAGGCCCAAAAACAGAATGACTTGGGACTGCTCCGAGTTAAAGGGAAGCCGCGAAAAAAGTTTATCAGGGCCAGATTCCTAGCTAGGACTTTACAGGAAGAACTATCCGAACAGAACGTTAGCCTCATGCCAGAGATGGATGCGACTTCCAGAGTCTCCGAGCATCTGAGCAAATTGAGCGCCAGCGTCCAGTCAGCCCCATCCTTGCCAAGCCAGAGACTACGGGCGACCATCAAAGATTAGTACCTTCAGTACTGCAGAGCACTTCAAGACGGGAAGAAGCAAGGCCGGGAGTCAAGCCATCAACTTGGGCTTTCAGGCTCCTATATCGAGCGTTCCGGTCATCGCAAGTCCAATCCAAGATGTTCCACCCAGCATCAAAGAAGGGCCAAGTTTACTCCAGTTCGGCCCCCTGCAAACAGAAAGCCTACACCACGCTTTCAAGAGCTCTTCACAGCCACAAAGTTCGATCGCTTTGACGCCGGATCAAGCATTAAAGTCTGTCCAGCTGGTGCCAGAGTCTCAGTTGTACTTACCCTGTCGCAACCCGAGAAAAGACCTCAAAGCCAAAGGGGTCCAGAAGTTCTCTGACGAGCCTGGAGACTTTCTGCTTTGGAAAACCATCTTCCAACGGGCCATCCAGGAATATAGATTATCAGCTGATGAAGAGCTGGTTCTTTTGATCACCTGGCTAGGTCCAGCTTCGTCAGCTCAAGTCCACAAGATTTATGCGGCTCTCATGGCAGATCCAAAAAAGGCCTTGGCTACTGCCTGGAATCGACTACATAAGAGATTTGGGGCCAGTGCCAACATAGAAACAGCACTCATGGACCAGCTCAACAAGTTCCCAGTGCTGAAGCAGAAAGACTGTAGCCTTCTTTGGGATTTGAGCGACTTGCTGGCACAACTTCAGGCCGCCAAAGATGATCCTCGGCTCCCAGGTTTGGCCTGCCTAGACCAACACCTGTTTCAGAACAGTATAGTGCAGAAGTTACCCTTTCCCCTACAGGAATTATGGGGAAGAGAAGTCTTCAGATACAAAAGGAATAACTCTCAGGTTTTTCCTCCATTTGCTCATCTGGTTGACTTCATTACTCAAACCGCCGAGGAACGTAATGATCCTCAAACAGGCTTCCAAGCGCTCTACCAAAGACAGCGCCAGGACAAATCCTCCAATCAAACAGCCAGCTAAAGAAATCAAAAGGTCGTACACCATAAAGTCCACTGAAACCAGCTGTGAGACAAAGGTCAAAGACGACTGCGAAGCCAACAGTCCTACCCAAGAGCAAAGTTCAGCCTCAAAGAAAATGCTCTGCCTCATTCCGCAAAAGCCCCACAGCTTGGCCAGCTGCAGAGAATTTGCCAAGAAACCTCATAAGGAAAGGGTTGAATTGGTCCAAAGTTCAAAGGTATGTTTTAAATGCTGTGGTGACATACCTCATTTCGCCAAAACCTGCAAGTTCAAGGTTCAGTGCGACCACTGCAAGAGTTTGAAGCACTGCACAGCAATGCACAATTCTGAGAACTCACCAGCTAAGAATGTGGCTCCCAGTTCCATTGATCGTCCTGTTAAAGATGACGTGAAGAACCCTCCTGAGTCGGCTGCCGTAGCTTGCACTGAGCTGTGTACCAACGCCGACAAGTTTAGAGTCTGCCACCCCATCTGTCTTGCCGATGTGTACCCTTATGGCAAGCCAGAATTCAAGAAGAGAATGTATGTGGCCCTTGATGCACAAAGTGACGCCTCTTTGGCCACCCCAGAATTCTTTCGGATGTTTCGCATCAAGCTCAAGCCGTAAACTACATTGTTTCCACTTGCTCCGGCAAGCAGAAAACACGAGGCAGAATGGTCACCAATTTTGTAGTGTCCCCGGTTGGAGAAGAGAGCCACTACAAGTTGCCCTGCCTCATTGAGTGTCCCTCTATACCACGCAACAAAAGTCAAATAGCGACGAAGGCAGTTGTAGAGGCACATCCTCACCTCAAGCAACTAAGCAAACAGCTGCCTAGGTTCGAAAGAGATGTGGGCATCCATCTCCTGATTGGTTCAGATTGTCCGGACCTGTTTTATGTGGAAGACCAGATAAGGGGTCCTCGGGAGCTCCTCTGGCACAGAAAGTGCCTCTCGGGTGGACGGTGCTGGGTTCTGTTTGTTTAAACAAGATGCGTCCTCCACCATCATCCAGCTCCCTTGGAAATGGCAAACTCTCCAACAGAAGACCCACACAGATGCAAAATTGCCTGAGTCATGTCTCTGTTCTCTGCCAGAGCTTGATATCTGAGTATAGTTACTATGCTTCAACACCTCAGAAGAGAGTGAGAGTCTGGCCTTTGCTAAAGAGCAGCTGATTGATCCCAGATCACCAGCCCAGAAAAGCAGTCTTGAACTGAGCTCTACAGACTGCTTGAACCGAGTTGTCTCTCAGACTGAAACAACTAGGCCAGAAGAGGAAGATAAAATATTTGAGTCTTCACAGGACAATAGGCCTGTCCTACAAATTGATTTGGGGTCTGAGAGTGAGAAGCTGCCAGGAGTGACAGCAGAACCACTACTGGTTCCAGAAGTTTCCCTAAAGACGTCAGTCATTGTAAAGAGATCTCATCGACACCAGAAAATGGACATTTTCCCGGTGCCCTGTGAATCCAAAGAAACTGCTCTGTCTTCTCCAACTGAAGAAGACTCCGCTGAAAGAAACCAATCTGTGGCCCATTTGCTGGGAGATGTTAAGAGTGAAATCGAAACTCGGCTACATGCCCCAGGACCACCAGTCCACAGCCCTTCTGCAGCTGAGCTCCAGGTGAAAGAAGAAATGGCCTGTTTATATTGAATTTGTATGTTTAATTTATGTGCTCGTGTTTAATTACAGGCCTCATGTTTGTTATAAAGGTCTATTTACTGTTTGGGGGCTGGGGTTAGTGTTTTTATTATGGGTGGGAGGGATTCCTCTCTTTAGACTTTCCCGCCTAAATTTACCTCAGACCTTTCCCATTTAATTAGCACTTAGTTTTTTCTTCCAAAAGTCACCTCAGAGTCCCAGCCAATCAGGGTCTCAGGTTTTCCCGCCCATTCTGAAGTCTATAAAGGGGGGATACCTTTCTGAGTTTACCTCAGTGGCTACCAGGGACGTGTGACTGAGCCACGGAGATGCTAGCTCCGGCCTGTCACCTCCTTTTAGTGAAAAATACCGCCTTCAACCAGCCCTGGACTTAACAGAGGAAGGACGTTCGACCTTCGATTTAAAGAAGTTCAGCGGCTGGGGTCTGCTCACCACCCGTGGCGGCGGACCAGAGAGAGGAAGGAGAGGCGTTGATCATTTACCCCATACAGACCAAAGAAGAAAGGACCAAAGTAAGAAGCTCAAGATTCTACGAGCCCGTGAACAGTTGTAAAAGTTTTGGAGCCAGACACTTCCATCTTTGTGTCTCGTGTTAATAAACTTTGTTACTTTGTACCAGAAGCTTGGTTCTGTCAAGTCTTTGGGGCCACGCCCTCACAGGAAGGCAAGCCGCATCCCCTGGGCATAGGGTGCTTAGAGCTGTTAACGTAGTCACTCCAGCCAAGCCCAGGCGGACCGCCATACTCCCCTTTCTGCTGCCAAGGTAGTGTGATGGATTCCTTTCACTTTTGTGCCATTTCACTGCCTATCAGACTCCATGAATAAACTCATAGATTCAGAGGTCTTTGTTCCTATAAGATGGCAATTCTTGCGGTGATGAAAGCTTTCTTCTCTGAATGAATTGCACCTGCAAATAACCTTTCTGCTGAACTATTAAAGGTGGTGGGAGGTCTAACATAGGTACTATGCTGTTGCGCCCAGGCTAAATGCTTTGAAAAAGAGCAAAGACGTGGTCTAACTCTTCCTGGGGGATTGCTTCTTGCCTTCCTCTAGAGCAGTGGTTCCCAAACATTTTTGGCCTACCGCTCCCTTTCCAGAAAAATTTTTACTCATCGCCCCACTAGAATTTTTAAAATTTTATTTGCAATTAACAGAAAGATATATGTATTAATGTTTCTACCTTTTTCGTAAAATTAAATGTTTTAATGTGTTTTAATTTTAATTTTAATGTTATTTTAATCGCACGTTGTTTATATGGCATTGAAAAAAGAAGGGGTCGGCACTGGGCAAGCGAGGCCCACCTTGAAAAGCACCTCCCGCTGGCCCCGCGCCCAGCAAAAAATGCACTTGCAAGGATGTCCCCATTGGAAGAAAGAGGCAATACACAGGACTGCGCCATGGGCGGGGTCGACGAGAAGGAGGCACGTGCTGCGGTTCCCATGGCAACGCCTGCCCAGGGAAGGCGTGTCCCTGCAAGTTGGAATCCCCAGGCAGGCATTGCCGTGGAAACCGCAGCACACGCCTCCTTACTCTTGTCAACCTCACCCATGGCACAGTCCTGTGTATCGCCTCTTTCTTCCAACGGGTATGTTCTCACAAGCATGCAACCCTGCAAGTGGCAAGCAAGCCTGGCTCATGCCACCGCCCCCTTACAGGGGTTCAATGCCCCCAAATTCTCCTGAGCATCCCAGTGCCTCATTGGATTGCCCCACCGCCCACCAGGGGGTGGTACCGCCCACTTTGGGAACCACTGCTCTAAAGGTTTGGGGATCCAAGGACCAAACTGGACACTCAAATTAACTCAAATGTTTATTCTTAGTTACAGGAGTTGTATTCACTCAGGTTCTTAACTTACAATAGTTTCCCAAAACAACACAGGAAAGGTCTTGCTTTAGAGTCTCTTTGTGGATGTGGTCCTGGAAGCTTCAGCCATATGGCTCTCTAAGTCCTCTCTGTGCCCTCAAAGTAAGGACAATTATTTATTTATTTATTTATTTATTATTTACTATGCTTCTATACCACCCCTCTCAGCCCAAAGGCGACTCAAGGCGGTGAACAAATGGCAGCAAGTGCCCATAGACATCATAAATATGATAAAACAGCCATACAAAACTATACAAATTAACAGTTAAAACTATAAAATACAAATCTCAGCATCTCATTCTTAAAATCGGTTTCCGTTGCATCGTCATAATATTCCATTAGTATCGATTAATTATCATCATCTGCGAATACCTGCTCAAACAGCCAAGTCTTGACTTTCTTATGAAATGTCAGGAGGGAGGGCATTCCAAAGCCGAGGATTGCAAACAATTGAAGCCCCCAGTCAGATGGCCAATTGAAGGCAGGGAACCTTCCTCTGGCTGCCAACTGGCTGGTGTGAAGGCGCTTGAGGTTCCTCAGCGGCACTCAACCTTCTGGTATGTCGAGTATGCTGTGTGAGTCCCAAGAAATAACAAGAAGTAGTACTGGAAGATAGCCGGAGCAAGGTCTGGCTGGCAAACCTTCCAACACATCCTCTCTGTATAAGTTCTGCTGGATACTGAATGCAAAAGGCACTCTCCCCCAAATCCATAGGGAAAAAGGGTGGAACAAACTTAAATGTGCTTTGTAAATGATGATTGACAGAAACCAAGGACCAATGAATACAGCCAAACCTCTAACAAGCTGCAAAACACATTTAAACAGTGCAAAAATGACGTTAAGATCTCCAACCCTTGCAAACTATGCAGACTGTTAACACTCTAACAATGCAAACCTCCAAACTCAAAGTTTTCCCTGAAGGTGGCACTCACCGTGCTGTCACAGGTACCTTACTCTCCGAAACTATTTTTTATTTACTGTATTTCTATTCTATTCCATTCTCTCTCATCCCAAAGGGGACTCAGAGTGGCTTACAGTTGACAATATTCAATGCTGCTGATGACACTCAGCTCATTCTGGGGATGGGGGACAGGCCGGAGTCCGTCCCCGATAATTTCCAGCACTGCCTCGAAGCCGTTACTGGATGGCTGCGAGCCAGTAGGTTGAGGGTGAATCCGGCGAAGACGGAGATCTTGTGGCTAGGCCACCCGGGCGGGATGGGTGCCCAGCTTCCGACCCTGGACGGTGCGGCACTACAACCAGCGCCGTCAGTGAAAAGCCTTGGCGTCCACCTGGACTCCCAGCTGACCATGGAGGCTCAGGTCTCCATGGCCAGCAAGGCTGCCTTTTCCACCTCCGCCAGGCGAGGAGGTTGGCCCCTATCTCTCCCGGAACGACCTGGCCACGGTGATCAAGCCACGGTCATCTCGAGGCTGGACTACTGTAACGCGCTCTCTACGTTGGCCTGCCTATGTCGACGATCCGGAAGCTCAAGCTAGTGCAGAACACCGCCGCCCGGCTCCTGTCTGGGGCTCCAGCAGGTAGCCGAATAACTCCAATCTTGCGGGATCTGCACTGGCTGCCTATTGAGCACCGGGTCGCCTTCAAAGTGCTGGTTCTCACCTTTAAGGCCATTCACGGCCTGGGGCCAGCGTATCTGAGGGACCGTCTTGCCCTATATTGCCCATCGAGATCACTGCGGTCCGAAGAGACCAACTTGTTGGTAGTTCCATCTGCCAAATCAGCCCGTTTAACATCTACTCGCGGAGGCGTTCTCAGTGATAGCTCCTACGCTATGGAACGCCCTCCCGGCCGAGACCAGAGCCCTGAGGGACCTACTCCCTTCAGACGGGCCTGCAAAACCTGTCTGTATAGGCAGGCCTTTGGGGAGTAGGCCCACACACTGCTGCTGTTTAAACTGTTTAAACTGCTGTTTTAATTTTGCCATTTTAATCTGTTTAACTGTTTTAATTGTATTGCCTGTTAGATTACACTCTTTCTTTTGTACTATTCCCTGGCGCTGAGCCAGTAGTATGTGAGCCGCCGCGAGCCCCCGGGAGTCGGCGGCGCAGAAATCGCAATAATAAATAAATAATAAATAAAATAAATAATCAAACAAATATACAATACAAAGCATCACATAAGTAATGAAAAATAAGCATTAAACCCGTGGTTCCCAAAGTGGGCGGTACCACCCCCTGGTGGGTGGTGGGGCAATCCAAGGGGGTGCTGGGAGGCTCTGGAGAATGGGGGGGGGGTGCTGAACCCCTGTAAGGGGGCGGTGGGGTGAGCCAGGCTTGCCACTTGCAGGGTCGCGCTCTTGCGAGGACGTCCCCATTGGAAGAAAGAGGCGATACACAGGACTGCACCATGGGTGGGGTTGATGAGAGAAAGGAGGTGCACGATCCCCGAGGAAGTGTTGCCGTGGAAACCACTGCGCGCGCCTCCTTCCTCTTGTCAACCCTGCCCACGGCACAGTCCTGTGTATTGCCTCTTTCTTCCAACAGGGACATCCTCGGAAGCGTGCCTTGCTGGGCCCAGCGCGGCGCGGAGCGAGCAGGAGGGGCATTTCAAGGTGGACCTCACTTGTCCAGCGCCAGCCCCTTCTTTTTTCTGCCGCAGTTGCGGGGCACCTTCCCACCTATTTGGTGGGTGGGCACGCAGGCCGGGTTGCGGGTTAGATGTGTCCTTCGAGTCTGTGCAATGGATTTTTTCTGGTGGAGCGCATCGTGCACAGAACTGGCCTCACCCTTTAAACCAAAGGTTTGTCTGCCAGGGCCTAGCAAGCTTAGGACAGTGGCAGCGAGGTCCTCAGATAGGAGGTTTGATTTGAGTGTCCTTCTCTAGATGGTTGACCTTACAGGGTTAAATGAGCACCATCTGCCCGGGTATGAATTTAGAGTTTTCCTTCTCTTAGGATTGTTGCCAAAAGGCTAGAGAGCCCATCCTGCCCATTGACACTCTTTGTCAAACCCTTCGGTTGTGACTTGTCTGGCATGGGAGGCCCTACAGGTGGCTATTATGCCACCGCCAGCATAGCGCACAACATTAGGGTACGCAAGCCTCTCTCCCACGACAAGGGGGCGCCAATGGAAAGGATTCTGAGTTATATGGCTGTGTGGAAGGGACCTTAGATGCCCTCATTGAAACAGAAGTCAATAATAGGGTGTCTAGCAACTCTGTGAATGAGATTATATTAGATCAGTTTCAATTGGTGAGTACTGCTGGTGGGGATAAACTGGAAGTTCTCTACCAGCCTGCACCAGAGGAAGAACACCATCATCCCCACGTCAGCATAGGCAAATCTGTGCTTAAGTCCATTCAGCAGTTCACCTACCTGGGAAGCATTATCTCTTCAGATGCCAAGATTGATAAAGAGATAGATCACAGATTAGCAAAGGCATATAGTGCATTCGGAAGGCTTCACAAAAGAGTCTGGAGCAATAAGCACCTGAGACAAAGCACCAAAATCAGTGTGTACAGAGCTATCATGCTCTCTATTCTCCTCTATGGGTCTGAAACATGGACTCCTCACCTTTCATCAGTGCTGTCTTCGCACACCTAAATGTGCACTCCTCGTAGCCAGGATTTTTTGTTTCGGAGGGGGCTGAGTTTCAGTGCTGACTGGAGTTCTACCCTAGCAAATCTTTTGTATTGTTATCCCAATAACCCCATTAATGTGGGATATAAAATGTGATCAGATCTGATATGAATAAACTGACCAGTAATGTGAGAATTTGGGGGGCTTGCTGCCCTGGACTGACTATGTGACGAATGTTGCTGCCCTTGAGCAAGTAGGGATCACCAGCATTGAGGCCATGCTATTGAGAACACAGCTGCGCTGGGCAGGGCACATCTCTAGGATGGAGGACCACCGCTTCCCAAAGATACTACTCTACAGTGAACTCGCCACAGGTCAGCGTAAGAGAGGCACCCCAAAAAAGAGATATAAGGACTCCCTGAAACAACATCTCAGGCTCGGCCAGATTGATCACCGAAAATGGTCCATCCTGGCTTCACATTGGGAGGCATGGAGATGCACTATCCACAATACTGCGGCCTCTTTCGAGAAGACACACCAAACGTGTCTTGAAAAAAAAGACAACGCAGAAAGAACCGCAGCTTGGAAACAACATCACCCAAGGAAACTTTCTGCTGTGCTTTCTGCAACCGTACTTGCCTATCTCAGATTGGCCTTTTTAGTCATCAATGATGTGCTGGTCAGTGACCATAATAAAGTTTTGTTGTTGTTGTTGTTGTTGTTGTCATCAACGCGCTTGTAAAAAGCGTGGGATGAGTCCTTCCTAAGAATCTTCGTTCGCAAAGTAATGCCAGATAATTTTTATATGTATTTTGTTATTCTTCATCTCGAGCCATGAGGCGAGGTGAGGCGAATAACAAATGATATTATCTTCACCATCACCATCACATGAAGGGGCACCAATGTAGGGGCACTCCAAATGCACAAGCTTAGGAGTCCCCTCATTGGCCCAATGTAGCTATGCAAGGAGAGAGCCACAAGTTGGGTATAATTCCTCTCCCCTCCTCCTCTCTTCTCACTTTTCCCTAGGTGGTTGGTTTTCTTTTATGTTACGTAAATCTTTGGTAAGTTGTTAAATGCTAGAAAATCCAAAGAACTACAAGATATGCTGGATACGGAGTAGCACAGAAAGGTGGAGTAATGAGGGTGTGTGGAAGACTGATAGTTGGACCATAGATTTGTGAACCAGTGCAGTCACACTATTGAAGAGAGGTGCATTATTGAATGTGCTCAACTTTATATATGTTTATTACCTACCAGAATCGTTGACGCCCAGTACGTTCCATGTAATAAGGTCCTAAGAGAGACTGAGAGAGATTATGTGTGGTTTTTGTGGGTGTGTAATGATCCAAACTGAGAGCACACTGGGCAGCATAATCCTGATCTACTAGGCCTGTGGGATCAATGAAAAAAATGTTTTAATACTCGTTACAAAATTAGGGGGTAGGAAAAATTGTTTCTAAATTGTTTCCAAAATTGGTTGGAGTCTATATTGTAGCTATATTGGGTTAGCTACTTTTTCATTCCTTTATGTTAAGTAATTAATTGTACCAATGGGAAAACTTCAGGGGTGCCTTTCTCCCTCATTGTTAGAATGATTGGCATGAAACTTGCTATGATTATAGAACATATTACTGGAGTGTTGGTTCATCAAGTTTTAGAAGGTTTCACTCATCCATAATGTTTTGGAGAATTTTCAAAGTTTTTGCAAACAACATTTTGGAAACACAGCTACAAGAGTAATCTTCTTGAGTTTTCCATACAGTGACACAAGATAACAGGGAATCATTCCCCCTAAGTTTCAGAAAGAGTCATACAACTACTGATTTCTGGGAATTTTTTAATTACTGACAAAAATAAACACCACAACAGCTATCTCATTGGATGTATCTCATATTAACCAATAGAATTTCAATTTAGGGATTTCCTCACAGCCCAGCACCGATTTATTTACTTATATTGAAGTCAGTCAGTCCTCCTCTTTGCCGATTCAACAGTTTATTGGAATTCTGGCTGCTGCTAGGAGGGAAAAATCTTTCCCCTAATCTAATTGGAGTTTTCTGATGTTGAGCAGAAGTTTGGGAAATGTAGTTTAGGTCAGGGCCTTTTGAATTCTCTGCCATTGGGCTCCTTGCCTCCCAAACTACATTTCCCAGAATTCTCTGCTCTCTCAGTCTCTTTCCCAGCTCACTCAGCTTGTCCTGTCCTGCTGCTTTCCTCTTCTCATGGGAAGAGGCCATTAATTTAAAGCAGGGGTGCTCACACTTATTCAGCATGCAAGCTACTTATAAAGCAACCAAGTCAAAATGATCTACTTACCCACTACTCAGAGAGCCATAAAAGCAAAATGTTTGGAAATTTATTTCAGTCAGAGCCATATAATATAGTTTAAGACTGAATTCAACAAATTGTGTGTATAATAAGCTCCTAATTTATTCATAATAATAATAATATTCATTCGACCTCTGCTGCTACTACTACTACTAATAATAATAGTTACAACAACAATAATAGGTTCCTAGAGTAAAAGGAGACCTCCAAGGGCCATCCAGTCCAACCTCCTTCTGCCATAAACACAATCAAAGCATTCCTCACAGATGGCTATTCAGCCTCTGATAATAGTAATAATAACAATGGGTTCCTAGAATAGGAGGAGACCTCCAAGGGTCGTCCAGTTCAACCTCCTTCTGCACCTGTGCAGCGTCGGGAACCTGCGGGGCGGGACTGAGCCTTTCTCCCACCTTGCCTGCGATCTACCAGGACGCCCTACACAATCTACCAGTAGATCGCTACCCAATGAGCACCCCTGATTTAGAGGAATGGCCGCTTTTTTGGCTTTGCCTCACTTGCGCTAAAAATGAAAGAGGCTTGGACTCCTTCCACAGCTGAATAAACTCCCACATTATCTGCTTTGAACTGGAATATATGACAGTGTGAACTCAGATAACCAAGCTCAAAGCAGATATTGTGTGATTTTCTGCCTTGGTATTCTGGGTTATATGACTGTGTCAAACGGCCATTTGATAGGTTTCTGAGCATTACAGAATTGAAATGAAGTAGTATTGGATGAGTTTTGATTCTGAAGGTTTTTTTGTGCGCCCCCCCCCCAGTATTTCTTAATATATGTTCATATATATACTTATCACACACACACACACAACTTGTGAATTAGATAAAACTTACTAATTAAAAGTGAAGTTTTGCAAATCCCTACTATCTATTGTCCTGGGTTCACATTTGCAGATCATGCCTATACAAATTACGTAGCTATACTGAATAGGACAGAAACACTGATGGATCAACCTGCTTGGTCAATGTAAACTAATATTTTCTGCTCTGCCCGACAGCAAAACTCAAAGCTCTATGGGAAAGTTATTTTGGGATATACTATCAGACTTTTTAGACTAGTTATTCCAGATATTAACATGTATTCTGCCACAGAGCTCTGGGTAACATCTGTACATGAAGCCACTCTGTACCATGGGGATTGTTATGATAAAAGCAGATGAATCAACATGTTCTTCTTCCAGGGTAGATTTGCATTTGTGACCTCTATTGATTGCAAAGTCCCATTGGGAGAGCTTTAGACTGGATAATGTTTCACATTATTTAAACATTTTATGATGATTAAATATAATGAATTAATTATATCCTCACTCTTATTAAATTAATTTCTCTTAATAATCTGTGAATACATGACTAACCAAGATCTTGTAGTTAATTTTTATAACCCTGACTAAATCCGCAATGAATTTCAGTTGATGTCATTTGTTATAACTGAATAATTCAATTAATTAGTTGCTCTATTTTGGAGGGGAAAAGTGCCAAAGAAATATGCAAATTTGTCCTTAATTTTTTTTCTGTAAATTTATTTTGTTTTGAGTTATGCAAGTCTTTTAAACAGCATTTGCAATGGTTGCATATATTATTAGGATAAAATTGGATATACTGATATGTAGTGTAGCAAGGCCTGTATCCTATACTGAATTTCACAAAGGGGTAATGGAGAATCAAGGAAGTTCGAATTGAGTTATGGAACTGAGTTCTTGGAAAGGCTGGACCATAAGGACTGCAAATGGCAAAAGGTCTTTGTCAAAATCAGCAATGTGAGTCTTAAATACAAGTGTCATCCAAAACATCCTGGCACCCAAAACTATCCCTGAACATAATAAGATAAATAGTATACATGACAAAATTTTGCTGCAAAATTCAGGCAGATATTACTCTCTTTTTCTTTCTTCTCATACCTTATGGTTCCACTTGGAGTAGGTTTCCTTGCCCAGGCCTCACCAAACCCTTATATTGTCCACTACATCTACATTAGTAAATAGAAAGAAGAAACTCTGTGTGAGTAAATAGAAATAAAATGTACTTTTTGCAGGGCTGTTTTATCTAGATGGGAAATAAATATAAGCATTTATTGCCCCATGTTATTGTGGATCCTGTGGCTACAGCTAGGGAAGAAATTTTGAAAATATACAAATCACGCTTGGAAAACATGTCTAAGGAAAAGTTTTCTGATGAGAATCTTCACAGTTTAGCACTTTTTCTATACACATTTTGTACGTGCTTGTTTGTGCCAAAAACAGCACATTTCTACACAGAAAAATAATAATTTTATGCAGAAATATATTCTGTGCAGAAAAAAGTTTCCTATGTAGAAAATATTTTTTCCTGTACAAAACAACCACATATAAATTTTGTGCAGAATATGTCTCAATCTATGCATACTTTTGGAAGACTTTCATATCACAAGAAGAAAATTACCAAAACTTTAATTGCTTCTTTCAGAAGAGCCTCTGTGAAGAATTACATCTCCAGTAGGAACAATGTCAAAACAATTTAGGCAGGGAGAATGAGATTTCAACATAAAAATCTGGGTCGACTTATCCTCAGGTCAATGTAAGCACTGTATCTTGACTCTCATAAAAAAAAACCTATCTCCTTCTCTTGAGTAGAGTGGTAGAAGGAAAGAGATTATTCCACTAAGACAGAGCTAAAGGAAACCCCCTCTACTTCCCCCCTGGCTATTCCCCTGAAGTGGCACTGGCACTTTCTGCTTTCCCCTCTGTAGAATGACCCTCAGCTTATCCATGGGTCATATCAAAACCCATGACTTTGACCTCAAAACCTGCTCTCGACGTATGCATGAGCTGACATGTCTACCATAGGATTGTGCATGGATTCTATTTCCTTCGGTACCTGTGGAACCTCTGGCACCTTTGGGAGGACGAAACAGGAAGGAATCTTTCACAATGATGATTTCAATGAGATTTCCTCAAAGATATATAGCAGTGGTTCTCAACCTGTGGGTCCCCAGGTGTTTTGGCCTACAACTCCCAGAAATCCCAGCCAGTTTACCAGCTGTTAGGATTTCTGGGAGTTGAAGGCCAAAACATATGGGGACCCATAGGTTGAGAACCACTGCTAGATAGCTTTGCAATCTGAATCTATTTCAGTTGGTGACACAGCCCCATGATTATTAGCATCTTGGGCACTATCAAAATGAACAATATTAGATCTGCAAACAGAGAGAAGTATGATATAGAAGAAAGAAGTCAATACAGCAGTAATGATAAGATTTCATATTACTCTTCTTTGGCTGGTCAGTACATTTTATGTATTTGATTCATAGTAATCTTAGCTTCAGAGATAAAAAGCCATTACAGTAGGAAGCATGCAATCAGTGAAGCTTTCAAGATTCATTTTCAGGAAACGAAAAGTACTTGTCACTTTTTTCAATCAATACCATTCTTGACTTAGTTAAATGCCACCCACAGAGCTAAATATGCAAAATATGTCTAATTGTTGAAAAATGCTAGTGTGCCCACTTTCAGAGGTTTTGAGGACCTAGATCTTGAACTAAAATCAAATTAAATCACACGTAGAGTCCTCTAGCAATCAAATCACAGTTGTTTAGGATGGGCTCAGAGTGGTATGAAATCTCAATTGCATCGTTACCTTTTCTATCCATATAATGCGGAAGTTGTACTTGGGAGAAGTGAGGAAACAGAATCTAAGGACTTCAGGATATGAGATTTTTGAAGGCACTGGAGCCGAGCCTTGCTATGCATTTGCTATTTTGCTGCTTTTAACTTATACATTCCAACCGGTGTGCTTCACAGTTACTGCATTGTTCAACTTGGTGAGATGTTGCAATTCTTCTTTCAAAAGAAAAGTTATAAATCTTGTTCTGTCCCTTGCAATCCCCTTTTAGGTCTTCTCAAAGGGACTTTAAATATCCTTTTGTTTTGCTCTGCTTTTAATTAATGATGTTGGTCTGGATTTTTAAAGTGCTGTTGCTTCCTATTTTATATAATATTTTCTATGGACTGCTGATTGCTTTTTCAGAATCACTATATATGTAGAGAGCCAGCACACTGCAGTGGTTTAAGGGTTGGACTTACCCCCACTAAGTAAAATCTTGGGGAAAAATCCCCCATGGGTCACTGTAAGTCAGAAATGTCTTGAAGGCACATAACAACAATTTTTTTGTGTGCGCTATATATTTTTCAGTGTGTAATGCTATTTATTTGAGATGATGTTGTGCCACAGAAGATGGCATAACATCTAGAAATAAATGAGTAAATAAGTATCCTAAGCACACATGTTGCTCCTTTAAAAAACTATACTGAAATGAAACAAAAATAATATGAGCGATGTGAGTCAATCTTATGTATTCAGCATCAGCCAAATCCCATGGATGTTCACTAAGAAACAAATCAATACTGTTCAAGAGCTCTGACTCTTAGTCCTTTGTGTAAATCAGTAATACTGCAAGTGAAGCTGCAAAAAAGTTGTTGTTATGCATCTTCAAGTTGACTTAGACTCATGGTGACCTCAACATAGAATTTTCTTGACAAGAGGATTGACATTGCCTTCATCTATGTCTGAGAGAGCATGACTTGCCCAGGTCAGCCTGGGTTTCCAAAGCTGAATGGAGATTCAAATTTTGGTCTCCCAGAGTCCTAGGGTGCATCTACAATGTAGAATTAATGCAGTTTGGAAACACTTTAACTGCCATGGCTCAGTGGTATAGAACAGTGCTGTCCAACTTCTTCCGGCCCAAGGGCCGGAAGAAGTGTCACTGATCACCTAGGGGGCCGTAGGTGATCAGTGAGCGGGGGCGGGGCTGATCGCGGGGGGATGGGGATGGGGTCGCTCGCGGGGCGGGCCACTCGCCACGTAGCCCCACCTCTTTCCCCCCGCCCGTGCCCTTGCCCGGATCCCGGGCGCCGGCGCACGCGGGGGGAAAGAGGATCGATGAAGGAGGAGGCAATCAGCTGACAGCCTCCTCCTTTATCAATCCTCTTTCCTCCCGCCCGTGCCCTTGCCCGGATCCCGGGCGCCAGCGCGCACGGGGGGGAAGAGGATCGATGAAGGAGGAGGCAATCAGCTGACAGCCTCCTCCTTCGTCGATCCTCTTTCCTCCCGCCCGCGCCCTTGCCCCGATCCGGGGCGCCAGCGCGAGCGGGGGGAAAGAGGATCGATGAAGGAGGAGGCAATCAGCTGACAGCCTCCTCCTTCGTCGATCCTCTTTCCTCCCGCCCGCGCCCTTGCCCCGATCCCGGGCGCCGGCACGCGCGGGGGAAAGAGGATCGATGAAGGAGGAGGCAATCAGCTGACAGCCTCCTCCTTCATTGATCCTCTTTCCTCCCGCCCGTGCCCTTGCCCGGATCCCGGGCGCCGGCACGCGCGGGGGGAAAGAGGATCGATGAAGGAGGAGGCAATCAGCTGACAGCCTCCTTCCTTCATCGATCCTCTTTTCCTCCCGCCCGCGCCTGCCCGATCCGGGCGCCAGCGCGCGGGGAAAGAGGATCGATGAAGGAGGAGGCATCAGCTGACAGCCTCCTTCGCCGATCCTCTTCCTCCCGCCCCGCCTTGCCCCGATCCGGGGCGCCGGCGGGCGTGGGGGGGAAAGAGGATCGATGAAGGAGGAGGCAATCAGCTGACAGCCTCCTCCTTTGCCCCTCCTCCTCCCCCGCGGACGCGCCGTGGCTCCAATCACGAGCCGCGGTGCGGGGAGGGGAAGGAGGAGGGGCGAAGGAGGAGGGGCCAGCTCTCTTCCTCCTCCCTGTATCGCCGCCTTCTCCCTCTCTCAGCGCCGCCAATGCAATGCAGTTTGCAGTGGCGCCGCCGAGAGAGGAAGAAGGGGGCGATACAGGGAGGAGGAAGAGAGCTGGCTCGTCCTCCCTACACTGCCCCCTTCTCCCTCTCTCGGCGCCACCGATGCAAACTGGTGATGCTGCCCTTGTCGCCAATACAAAAGCAGCTCTGCAGCACCTAACATCCTGCTTTACATCAGCTGCAGAGCTGTTTGGACTGGAAGTCAGCCTGAAGAAAATGGAAGTTCTCTACCAGCCTGCACCAGAGGAAGAACACCACCATCCCCACGTAAGCATAGGCAAATATGTGCTTAAGTCCATTCAGCAGTTCACCTACCTGAAAAGCATAATCTCTTCAGATGCCAAGATTGATAAAGAGATAGATCACAGATTAGCAAAAGCACATAATGCATTCAGAAGGCTTCACAAAAGAGTCTGGAGCAACAAGCACCTGAGGCAAAGCACAAAAATCAGTGTGTACAGAGCTATCGTACTGTCTGTTCTCCTTTATGGGTCTGAAACATGGGTCACCTATCGCCAACACCTACGACTCCTCAAATGCTTTCATCAGCGCTGTCTTCGCACAATCCTAAATATACACTGAACTGACTATGTGACAAATGTTGCTGTCCTTGAGCAAGCAGGGATCACCAGCATTGAGGCCATGCTATTGAGAACAGAGCTGCGCTGGGCAGGGCACGTCTCTAGGATGGAGGACCACCACCTCCCAAAGATACTACTCTATGGTGAACTCGCCATGGGTCAGCGCAAGAGAGGCACCCCAAAAAAGAGATATAAGGACCCCCTGAAACAACATCTCAGGCTCGGCCAGATTGATCACCAACAATGGTCCACCCTGGCCTCACATTGGGAGGCATGGAGACGCACTATCCACAATGCTGCAGCCTCTTTCAAGAAGTCACACTGAATGAGTCTCAAAGAGAAACGACAACACAGAAAGAACCACAACTTGGAAACAATATCACCCAAGGAGACTTTCTGCTGTGCTTTCTGCAACCGGACTTGCCTATCTTGGATTGGCCTTTTTAATCATAAATGCGCTTGTAGAAAGCATGGGGTGAGTCCTTCCTGAATCTTCATTCACGAAGAAAAGCCAAGTAGAAGAAGAGAATTAATCTTATTCTTAGATTGCCAAAGGAATGCATTTTGCATTTAAAATCTACACATTTATGAATATTCATTACCTTTTGTGGTTAATAAAACCATGCAAATACTGATAAAATGCAGATGACTAAAATTTGTAAGTATGACCATTGTACACCACGATAGTTCAGTTAATGTACAAAATGAGCATGTTGGAGAAAGGCATTTCGAAATGAACACATTTGGGGAAAATGCATACAAAAATATGCACACATTTCCATGCTGATGGGGAAAACATCCTTTCATAAGCCGGTATTTATTTAATTTATTTATTTATTTGTTCCATCTTGTATTCCGCTCCTCCCTGCAGGCTCGGGGCGGATAACATCGTAAAAACTCAGCAGGCATGTCGCATCCATGTCGCCGTACAATAAAATACAACATAAAATACAGTGTAGGTCCCGAGATAAAATTATGTACATGCTAAAGCATTCCCTGAGCCAGGGTGCTGATTAAGAGATGAGTACGTTCGGCTTGCTAGCCTAGCCAAAGGCCAGTTTGAACAGGGCGGTCTTACAAGCCCTGCGAAACGGGATAAGCTCCGTGACGGCTCGGACGTCATCCGGGAGAGAGTTCCAGAGTACCGGAGCCGCGACAGAGAAAGCCCTTTGCCTGGTAGCAGACAGGTGACAGGTGCAGACCGATGGAATCAGGAGCAGATTCGACTCCTCCGAACGTAGTGATCTCGGGGGAATGTATGGGGCAAGGCGGACCCTCAGGTACGCAGGCCCTAGGCCGTGTAAAGCCTTGAAGGTTAACACCAACACCTTGAAAACAGTTCGGTACTCAATAGGTGGCCAGTGCAGCTGCCGAAGGATGGGCGTGATGTGCTCCCTTACCGACGTTCCCGTCAGCAAGCGAGCAGCGGCATTCTGCACTAGCTTGAGTTTCCGAACTGTCGCCAAGGGAAGGCCAACGTAGAGGGCATTACAGTAGTCTAATCTCGAGATGACCGTCGCTTGGATCACCGTGGCCAGGTCGTACCTGGAAAGGTAGGGTGCCAGTCGCCTAGCCTGTCGTAGGTGGAAAAATGACGCCCTGCTGGCCGCGGAGACCTGAGTCTCCATGGTCAGCAGGGGGTCCAATTGAACACCTAGGCTCCTAACAACAGGCGACAGGCTAAGCCGTTCGCCATCTAGGGTAGGCAACCGGCACTCATCCCGCCCAGGCCGACCAGGCCACAAGATCTCTGTCTTCGACGGGTTCACCTTCAGCCGGCTGGCCCGCAGCCAACCAGTCACGGCCTCCAGGCACTGATGGAAACAATCGGGTACGGTGTCCGGCCTGCCGTCCATTCTCAGCAGAAGCTGGGTGTCATCAGCGTACTGATAACACTCCAGACCAAAGTCGCGGGCCAGCTGGGCCAGGGGGCGCATGTACACGTTGAATAATAAGGGGGAGAGAATGGCCCCCTGGGGAACCCCACAGTCAAGTGGGGATCTCCCGGAGACCTCCCCGCCCCCCTCCACCCGTTGTCCCCGGTCCCGGAGGAAGGAGGTCACCCATTTAAGGGCGATCCCCCCAACCCCGGAACCGGCTAAACGGTGGGTTAACAATGTGTGATCTACAGTATCGAAGGCTGCCGTCAGATCTAACAGGACGAGCAGTGCCGATCCACCCTGGTCCAGCTGGCGGCGGTTGGTCTGTAATGGCGACAAGCACGGTCTCCGTCCCGTGCCCCACGGAAGCCGGACTGGAAGGGATCAAGTCCAGCTGTGTCTTCCAAGAACTGCTGCAGCTGATCCACTGCTGCCCTCTCAATTACCTTGCCTAAGAAAGGCAAGTTGGAAACTGGCCGGTAATTGGAGGGAGCCGAAGGATCTAAATTCGGCTTCTTCAGCAGCGGTCTCACCATTGCCTCTTTCAATCCCCTTGGGAACACTCCTTGCTCAAGGGAGCTATTTATGATCGTGCCCAGGGGGCCTCGTAGCCCCTCCCGACACGCTCTAACAAGCCAGGAGGGGCATGGGTTGAGGGAGCATGTAGTTGGTCTAGCTGCAGCTAGTAACTTGTCGACAGCTGCTGTGTCCAGCAATTGGAAACGGGTGAAGGTGGGCCCGCCGAGTGGCGGCGGAGTCTCGAGTTCACGAACTGTATCAAGAGTGGCTGGAATGTCCCGGCGGAGAGTCAAAATCTTGTCGGCAAAATAGCTCTGGAAAACCTCAGCTGTTGGTGCCAAACCCCTATCATTTGGGACAGTTGGGATTGCTGTCAAAGACCGAATTATCCTAAACAAGTGCGCTGGGCGTGAGCTAGCCGACTCTCTCAAGGAAGAGTAGAAGACTTTTTTGGCTTCCTTGATAGCTTGCTCATAAACCTCTTTAAACTGTTTATAAGCTGATTTCGACGCTTCGTCACGGAGACTCCGCCACACGTCCTCTAACTGTCTCTGAAAAGGAGAGCCAGTAAGAAACTGAAGAAATCATTGCAAATCTATAGTTTTTGACCCTCCCTGTTTAAAAGGCTCGGGGTTATAACACTGCTGATTTAGCTTTCCAAAAGAATGGTTGAGTAAAACCATTGATCTATGGAGATCTTTTGCCTCTCTCCGACAGCACTTATCAGCACATCAAGTGTCTCCGTTTTGTGAATGCTACCAGTGTCCTTCTAGAGCACTCTGGAGCAATTTCGATAGTAGTGGGCACTTGGGAGGCGTTATCTAATTTTTTGGCAGCACAAGATATGATTGCATGCTTGAGTGGCTATTGCAAATTACTGTGAATGAGCCAAATAAATGGCATTCAGATTTCAATGTCTGAAATCGTTATAGCATACCGAAGGTTTGTGGTAGGGTGCTTTTTTTCTCACTGCAGACTCTTCTAAAAGTTGCTGAATCATTGCTGATAAGAGCATCAATGTCCATCGTCTTCAATTACCATAAAATATATGGAAAGCTTGGCATATCCTTGGCATCCATCCCTCTTTCAGTAGCAGTGTCCTATAGCATTTGAGCAAAAGATGGGATTCAAGGGAGGAGTGAACGCTATGCTATCTCCTGAAAATTGTCTCTGCTAGGGATGCGATCTGATTCAGGATGTAATTTGTGATTCAAACCATGTCTCGACACACCTTGGATTGATCCAGATCTGACCAACATGATGCAGAGTCCAGAATGAATCTGGATTTAGTCTGTTACCATTCATAACTAGAGGGAAATTTAAATAACTATCATTCTTCAATTTCTTTATAGGGTGGAACTTTGAAGCATGATAAATTCTCAAACAGGGATTTAGCTCTGTCTAAATTAATACAGATAGATTATATTCTACAGAATGAAACAAGAAAGTTGTGTCTATGTGTCTTTAACACGTGTTACACCATTTCCTCCCAGAATTTGCCTCCCTCCCACGGGAAAAGAGGTGGGTACTTTTAGAACCCTCCAGTGGATGGGGGTATGGCCTTCCTGGGGGAAGGCCAGCCCCCAACAGGCCAGTCTGCACCTGGACATTGGCCCACCAATCCCGCTGTGGTGTTCCAGCCTAGTAGTGTGGTGCCCCAGCCCAGTGGTGTGGTGTCCCAGTCCAGTGGTGGGGTGCCCCAGCCTAGTGATTCAAGACAGGTACCAGTGGTGCCAATGGACCAGGGCCAGGATGAAGAGGAGGAATGGCCCGAGGGAGACAATTCTGCTCATGCAGACCTGTCATGGGATAATGACTGGTTGCATGGGTATTGGCCCGAGGAAGGGATTAATAAAGATTCTATGGAAGTAAGTTTTGAGACTGCCAGCGAGAATTCCAATAACCTTGACTCTCACGGGAACCCTTCTCCCTTGCCAGCTGAGGCCCCGGGATTTAGGGAGGATGAGCTTTCCCACCAAGATATGAGTCCACCTGGTCCTGCTAACGAGCTGGTGAATTTTGATAGAAGAGCCAATATCAGATCTTTGAGAACAGATTGGAATTTGAGACAGGGAATTCAGTGGTCTCACAGAAAATAGTTTCTTTTTAAACCTGGCTTTGGGAAGATTTCAGCAGACCCGAAGCTACGTTTGGAGTGATCGTTTCATGGTCCAAGCCTCCAAGTTCAAGTTGATCGCAGGAGTGGCTTGGCCTGCTGAACCAAGTTTCATGCCCAGTGCTTCAATTGGCTTTGGACTCTAAGCTTCATGTTTTGTCCACAGGAGCGGGCTGCCTTGTTTCTCGGATTTCTTTCCTTGGGACTTACTCCGTTTTGAGTACTTTTCCGGATTTACCTTGGGACTTGCTTTTTGCCTTATACCTTTACCTTTTTGGACTATTCTATTCTAAATAAAAGTCGTTTATAGAGATTGCTTGTGTGTGTGATCTAGGTGTGTGTGTGCGGGGGGGGGGGGGTTACGTTCCAGTTCTGAGACGCAACACCCACCCATTAACAGTATTGACTTTGGTTGCCCGTTGGAACCGGGTGGGAATTTTTTCCCCTTTCACCCTACATTTTGAGTGCGGAGTTGTTGGTTTTTTTGCCTACCCCTTTACTGTTTAGGGGCTAGATGAGGTGGTGATTTTCATAAATAGGCTCTAGCGGAAAATAGCTAGTCGCACCCGCTTCAGGGGTGAAGCCCATTAAGTTAAACACTCACCTTTAAGTTCAAGTTGCTGGGTGAGGTAAACTTAAATGGCACTGGAATGGGAATATCTTGAGCAGGGGTGGGCAATTACCGGCCCTCCAGGGGTTTTGGACTTCAACTCCCAGAAATCCCAGCCAGTTTACCAGCTGTTAGGACTTCTGGGAGTTGAAGTCCAAAACACCTGGAGGGCTGGTAATTGCCCACCTTTATCTTGAGAGTAGACCTCTCCTCATTTCCCTTAAAGGGTTGCCCTGGTTGGATAATCAGGCAATCCAGGTGTTTTGCCCATAAATTACTTAAATTAAGCCGGGTAGAGATGCTATCTGGCTTGGATACACCATATTCCTGACACCCCTTGAGTTAAGTTAAGGAAAGTCAAATAGGTAACATTTAATTAAAAGTTGCCCAATTTGAACCCAAGAAATGTTGTGTGTCTCTTTTTTTCAGGGGTGGGCAGGCAAGTGCAGAGATGCTAAATTCTACAGTGATTAAATTTGTGCATGGATATTATAGTATCTTAAGAGTTGGAAGGGATCACAAGGACCATTTAGACTAGACATCCTTAAGTTTTTTCACTTCACTTGCAACCCCTTTCCACCTGAGAAATTTTTTTATATGACCCTGGGTGTATAAGTATATAAAATAGGTATAAAAGCCAACATTTGGTTTTTATACCTATTGTTTTGAAACACTACCACATACGTATATTTATCTTCAACCCCTAAATTACAGTTCATCTTGGGGAAATGAGGGTAGTTATTTCACAAAAATAGTTGAAACAAAAGTCTGAAGAATGGGGAAAGAAAAAAACTCTCCCTTCTTACAAAAGCTCACACAATGCAGCTTCAGAAAAGCTGACTTAAATTTAAACCTGAAAAAAAAGAAAATGAAGAAAGGGAAGTCTCTTTCAAGTTTTTCTTTGGTGAAGGATTGGAAGCATACCTTTCCTTCCCAAATTAACAGCACATGCACACACATATACACAGTTCTCAGGCTTTCTCGGAGAATATCTACATCAACAAAATAATCAAGCTGCATTTCAGAATCAGGTACTCTTTATTATTAATTTTAAAAACCCACATGCTTATGTAAGCTTATGTACCAGTAAGTGGTACAGAACATTTAAAATGGTGACTCTTTACATCCAAGAATTTATCTTTCTCTCACACACACACACACATTGATGACACCAGATGGACATTAAGCAACAAAAGAACATTTTAAAAATTGAGTTTTAAAAATTGCATTAAGGTCTAAAAGAAATGCCCTCACTGTTAAAATGGTTAAAATGGTCCTACCGTGCCAGATTAGGAGTGGATGTGGATCTTTCTCTAGTCCTAAGCAAACCCTGATGGAGAAAAGTAATTGAGAAAAGTAGGGAACCGGAGTGTAACTCCAGAGCTATAACTCTGACTGAAGACTCAGGGAATTACTATGGCTCTCTGAATTTCCATTATGTTTGCTAGGATGCAGCTTGCGTAACTTTAAAACTGAACTGATCATAGGCAAAAATATAGCTAGATGAAGGTACGTGTCCACTCTTACCTCACCAATTCCAGTTTTCAGTTGCAACTCCAGTTTGATTGGTTGTCACCTCCATTATTTTCTCAGTCCTCACCATTACTGAGGAAACACCTTTATTGGGAGGGGATAGCTGTGTTAGAAAGTTGGAGATCCAGAAAAAAAGAGAGGACAGTTACCATCCTCCACCTTTGAGCATTAGGGGAGTTCATTTTCCTCCACAATCTATTCAAAATTAAAGTTACAGAAATCCTGTACTACATCCAGTCTCATAATGGGAGGTGACACTTCTATGGCTTCCCTACTACTAATAGAGAAGCACAATTACAGGAGAAAGTATGAATTTTCATATGCAATATGCCTTTAAAACATGTCTATCCATATCTACTCATTGACTATTGCTTACCCCATATTTTTTTCATTTTAGTTTTGTAAATCCAGTAAGGCTCTTGAAGCCAGTTTCATATTCAATGCAAGGCATGGAAGCGAAGCCAAAGGATGTCTTACTGCCTTGTGATTTGTCTGTGAAATTATTGCAGTCTTGGTATTAACAGCTGGCAAATGAGGGAGCAGTGCATATTAGGAGCAGCACAGAACTATGGGAAATATAGTTTGGGAAGGGAGGAGCCATATTCCAGAGAATTCAAAAGGCACTACCCTAGCTACATTTCCCAGACTGCATCAGCATCAGAGAGCACCAATCAGGATAGTGGAAAGAGAGAGGTCTGTCCCTCCCTAAATCTTTGAAAATCTGCCCAAAATCAGTGAATAAGTGAAACTTTCTGTAAATTGGTGAGATAACAGTGGTAAATGTGTTCTACCATTGTAGCAAGTTTCACCCCATAACTTTAAAAATGAAGGAGATAGTAGCCCTGGAACTCTCCCCAATTATAGACATTTAATTATGTGCACAAACAAATGTACTTTGGGAAGCGAGGAGCCATATACCTGCCCTAAACTACATTTCCCAGACTGCATCAGCATCAGGAAGCATCAATCAGGAAAGAGAGATCTGTCCCTTCCTAACAGCAGCCAGAATCTGCAAAAGAGGAGGACTGGCTGATATATCTCACTCTAATAAGTAAGCCAATCTCTGTGCTGGGCTGGGAAAAAGATGACTTAAATGCTCTTGGGGGTCACCTCCAACTCAATAAAAGAAGCATATTAATTGGATGTCAGGAGAGTTTGGATGGTATGGGATAAGTTTTAATTCTTAATTTTTTTTGGCATGGGCCATGCCCACATATTGAATGTTGCCACAAAAGTACAAATTTAACAAATTTAATCCAAATTACGAGGACTAACTGAAACTAAAGGTTTCTCCTGGTTGAGAACCATTGTGATAAACTCCATAAAATATTAGTAAAATCCAATCGAAGGTCAGAAGGTTTAAGATACTTTGGGTATTTTTATGAATCACCTTGAAGTTCTTTCTGCCTTTGGCTTAGCTCATTTGCCTGCATAAATTTGGATGGATTTCTACTTTAAATCTCTCCTAGTTGGAAGTGCATAACATGACTAGTGCCATGTTATTATTAATTAAGATTAACACAGGATTTAAAATTTAGGGTTGAAAAGGCAAAACTCAGACAATCACCAAGGCATTTCAGTTTCACCTTCCAACCAGTTGGAAGGTGGAGTGGCCTGGGTTTTTTTCCCTTTACATGTTAGTAGGGGATCAGTTTTTTGGGGTATCAAGATAAGCTTAATAAATAAATTAACAAATAAACAAAATAAATGGTATACCATATATAGATGATAATACCACCATCAAATACCTTCGGGGGGGCAGGAGCAGGGGCGTGGGTCTTCTTATCGGTGCGGGCCTTTTTTCGGGCTGCCCGGGCCCCCTACATTCGTCCGCGGATCGGCCCCTCAGTCGACGCGGTAGCCAAAGGTGGAGGGGGGGGACCTGGGTGCGCGGATTTTCGAGGCGCATTTTGCGCGCTCATGGGAGCCTTTGCGGGGCCCGCTCCTCAGGATCCTGCCCCTTGCTTCGCCCTTCAGCGAGCGGCCAGCTTGGGCCGCTTGGGGCCCGCCGAGCCGCTTGGGCGGGGGTGCCGCGTGGCACGGTAATCTTTTTTGGGCGCACATGCGCCTTGGGGGCCTCCCCGGGGTGCGCATGCGCCTTGGGGGCTCGCGTCAGGGCGCGCATGCGCACTTGCGTTAACTCGCCGGGCAGTATGGCGGCTCCCTATGGGGGCCGCCATATTTGCCGTACAGCTGCTAGAGACGGCTGTACGGCAACTCCCAATGGCGGCCGCCATGTTGGCCGCATGGTATATCGACATGGGGGCCGCCATTTTGGGTACGGCGGCCATTTTGAGGCCCGAAAAGCAGCTAATTAAATTAAATAAAAAATAAAAAATAAAATAAAATAAATAAAAAATAATATATATATATAAATAACAATAATAGGAATAAATAAATAAAATTATTTAAAAATTAAATAAATAAATAAATAAAGGAAAAAAATAATTAAAAAACCAGAGGGAGAGAGAGAGGGAGAGAAAACAGAAGAGAAGAAAAAATAAATAAAATAATTTGAATAATACTAAGGAGCAATATATATACATATATGCATACGTAATATAGATACATATGCGTATATATAAAAAAATAATGATAATAATAAATAAGCAAATGGGATGAGATGTATAAATTAATATATATTTATATAAAATAGAAATCTATATATATAAATTTGCTCAGTCCGTTTAATGTCGTATATAGACAAAGAAACTATGGCTCGCAGAAACACCAAACTTTACAACCAACTGGACCATTACACTGGCTACAGACAACGCCAAAAAACCCGACCCTACGTACCTCCCAACACCCCAAAAAACGATCCCCCAAAAATTGCCAACGGAATTCCCACCCCAGCCTCTCCGCTGCCAGCGAGAACTTTTAGAACGTTGAGGGCCGAGGGAGGGGGCCGGGCCGGGAGAAGGAGCAGCCTCCCTTGCTCCTTAGCCCCTCCTCCTCAGCGGCTCCTCCTCTTTCCCCCCACTGCCGCCGCCGCTCGGATCGCGAACAGCGGGGACAAAGACGGAAGGAGCGGCTGAGGAGGAGCAAAGGACCCCCCCCTCCTCAGCCACTCCTCCTTCCCGCCGCCACAGCTGCCGCTAGGATCGAGGGGGGGGTTTCCTTCAAGCAGTCTACCCGCAAAACAATCGCCCCAAACACGCAGGCCACCCGCACACCAAAACAAACATTCACACGTTCCTCCCACACATCCTTTTCCCCAAAACAATCACCACTCTCCTCCTTCAAGCAGTCTACCCGCAAAACAATCACCCCAAACACGCAGGCCACCCGCACACCAAAACAAACATTCACAAGCCCACCCGGATAGGGGCCCGGCTCTGTTCCAGTATCAGAGCTTAATACGCCATGCACACCTAGAGGGCCCAGTTTATGCATGGCTGGATTATGATAAGCGGTTCCGCTTGAAGGCCGCATCTAACCCAGACATGAGATGGGACCTGATTAACAATCAATTGTGGTCGGAAGTGATGGGCACGCTAAAAGGCGGGGTTAGGAAGAAGGCAGACAGCGGGCAGTCTATCGTCAGCAGGAACCCCCAGTTCTTTCGGAAAGGGGGCCCCCAGCAGCAGACCCAATGGTGAGGGAATATTTGCTGGGACTTTTCGGCCCGAGGGGTTTGCAATTGCAACCCTTGCCGCTTTCAGCACGCATGCGGCATCTGCTTGGGAGCTCATGCCACGCGTAACTGTTTCCGAGGGGGGGTTAATAAAGAAGGGCCTAAGGACAACCAATATAAGAAACCCCCGGGGCAATCATCCCTTCCCAAAGGGCCCCAGTCCAATTAAACTGGACAAGTTAAGGGAATTGTTGGCGTCATATCCCAATAGGGAAGCCGCATGTTATGTTTGGGAAGGTTTTTCACGAGGGTTCCGGATCCCAACTATGGGACCGCGTACGCCTCAGTTAACAAGGAATTTGAAGTCGGTTATCGGTTTAGAACACTTAGTTCAACAGAAGATAGATAAGGAAGTTAAAGAGGGTCGGGTTATTGGGCCGTTTACTACCCCTCCGGTTCCTCAGTTGAGAGTTTCGCCTTTAGGAATCGTTCCCAAGAAGACACAAGGAGAATACCGCCTCATTCACCACCTGTCCTACCCCAAGGGCGGGTCGGTGAATGACGCTATCCCCGAGGAGTTGTCATCAGTTAAATATACTTCATTTGATGCGGCCGTGCGGGTAGTCCGCCGTATGGGCTTGGGAGCCGACTTAGCAAAATGTGACATTAAGTCAGCATTCCGTCTGCTCCCGGTTCACCCGTCGGATTTTGATCTCCTCGGATTTCGGTTCCGTGGCCTTTTTTACATGGACCGGGCATTGCCCATGGGCTGCTCGGTTTCATGCGCCGCATTCGAACGGTTCAGTACATTTTTAGAATGGGCGGTGAAGGCAGAATCTGGCCTTCAGGGGGTGGTCCATTATTTAGATGACTTTCTTTTTATAGGAAGGGCGGGGTCTGGAGAGTGCAGAATCCTTATGCGCTCATTCCAGCAACTGACCAGTCAGTTAGGGGTACCATTAGCGGAGGAAAAGACAGAGGGTCCCAGTACGGTTCTGACTTTTCTCGGGATTGAACTTGATACCATCAATCAGTTTTCAAGGCTTCCCGTTGAAAAGGTAACCAGTTTAACGGTTAGGGTACGGCAATTCCTGTGTCGCAAGAAAGCGACCCTGAAAGAATTTCAGGAGTTAATTGGACACTTAAATTTTGCATGCAGGGTGGTGGCACCCGGGCGTGCATTTTTGCGCAGGTTGTGTGATGCCATTTCCGGCATTGAATTGCCGCACCATCATTTGCGTGTGACGCACGCCATTAAGGCAGACCTGCTAATTTGATTTGAATTCTTATCAAATTTTAATGGGATCTCATTCTGGAGACAGGAATTGGCCATGATGGACGCACTGAAGGTGGCCTCTGATGCATCAGGGGCCATAGGATTTGGGGTTTATTTTGATGGCCAATGGTGTGCAGAGCAGTGGCCCCAAGCTTGGCACGAGGCTGGCATCACGGCCGATTTAACCTTTTTAGAGTTTTTTCCTATTTTGGTAGCGGTCACAGTATGGGCTGAGAGGTTTGCAAACTCTACAGTCCATTTCTGGTGTGACAACTTGGCAACAGTGCAGGTAATTAATTCCCTAACATCTAAATCGCAGAGGGTCATGAGCGCACTTAGGCATTTTACACTGCATTGCCTGCAATTTAATATCCTGTTTCGTGCTTTCCATGTTGCTGGGATTAATAACTCACTTGCCGACGCTCTATCTCGCATGCAGATGGAGCGTTTCCGGCAATTGGAACCCGGCGCCGATGTCCTGCCCCAATGCATGCCAGACCATCTTTGGACGGTTGGGAGCATGAGACTCTAACTGGTATGGCATCTGCTTTGGCAGTTAAGGAATTCGAGGGGTTTAGGAAGGATTACAACATGCCGCAAGCTATCCCTGTTCCTTACGAGCATATAGCACAGTTTTGCGTGTGTTGTAAGAGAAGGGGGCTGGCCCCGCATTCAATCAGAGCATGTTTGTCTGCATTGGCATATTGGCTTAAGGCACAGGGCCTTCCGGATTCCACCAACGACTTCCGGCTTCACAAGATTTTGGCAGGATGGTCACGTAGTCAGGGGCTGCCCCAAGATGATAGAGAACCTATTACCCCTGCCATATTAAAAGGCTTAAAGCTGGTGTGGCCCAAGGTTTGTGCTGATGCCTATGAGCAGATCCTGTTCCATGCAGCAGCATTGACAGCCTTTTTTGCAGCCCTGAGGATTAGTGAGCTAGTCCCAGCTTCCAAGAATGATAGGACTATGCGGGCGCTGATTCAGTCTGACCTAACCATTACGCAGACTGGTATTGAGTTGCTGGTTCGTTCATCCAAGATGGACCAGGGGGCCAGGGGCACAGTTATAAAATTGGCAAAGTGCAGTGACCCTGATTTATGCCCAGTTGCAGCATTGGTGCTTTTTAAGGGGATTAGGAGACAAGGGCCAGGTTACTTGTTTAGTCACCAGGATGGCACACCGCTATCCAAATACCAGTTCTGGGCGGTTACCAGCAAAGCGCTGAGTTTGATGGGTTTAGGGCAATTTAGGTTTGCAACCCATTCTTTCCGCATTGGAGCAGCTTCGGTGGCCAATGTGATGGGATATGACACGGAGAAGATAAAAACCCTGGGCAGATGGAAATCAAATGCCTTCAGGAAATACGTGCGTACTCCGTTGTCATAATGTTGATCTGTCATTTCAGATCCTGCGTTGCTGAGCCATAGATGGAGGATCCTCGTCTGCGGACACAGTTTCATACACTGGGCGTCCAGGCAGGCCATGAGGTCTCATTATGGTCAGCATTTGGGCCTCGCATCCATCGCTACAGTTGAGTGGCAGGGGATCAGAGGTATGCGTTGGGACGGTTTGCTCCCGCTTTTGTTGCAGTCTAGGAGAGGGCCCCCTCCAGGCGTTTTGGGGATACACCTCGGAGGCAATGATCTAGGCCTTTTGAAGGGTAGGGCCCTGTACTTGCAAGCTTGGAACGACATTTGTAGAATATGGCATGCATGGCCACAGGTGCACATCGCTTGGTCGGCGATCATCCCTCGCTTCCGGTGGTCAGGTGGCGGGGATGTTTAAAAAAATGGAATCAGCTAGGAAGCGGGTGAACCGGGCCATGCGCACGGCGATTGCAAGAGGAAAGGGCTCCTACATATTTCATGGGCAGATCTTGCTTGACAGCCCTCACCTTTACAGGTCAGATGGTATACATCTGTCCGAAGTGGGCAATTCATTGTTTCTTCATGATTTAATGGTAGGTGTTCAGTTAGTATTAGATGGCTTTGTGGGGGATGGGAGCTAAATAGGACATTTGCTCCCAATCCGTGGCGTAAATAGTTTAGTATGTCTGTGGAGGACACCGGGGCTTTGACTTGGAGATAGAGATGAACACCAAAATCCCAGTCTCAAGTCCCAGTCCCTGCTTTGAACTGGATTATATTGCAGTGTGGACTCAGGGCCCTTCACACAGCCATATAACTCAGAATATCCAGCCAGGAAACCCCACAAAACCTGCTTTGAACTGGATTATATTGCAGTGTGGATTCAGGGCCCTTCACACAGCCATATAACTCAGAATATCCAGGAAGGAAACCCCACAAAACCTGCTTTGAACTGGATTATATTGCAATGTGGACTCAGGGCCCTTCACACAGCCATATAACTCAGAATATCCAGGAAGGAAACCCCACAAAACATGCTTTGAACTGGATTATATTGCAATGTGGACTCAGGGCCCTTCACACAGCCATATAACTCAGAATATCCAGGAAGGAAACCCCACAAAACCTGCTTTGAACTGGATTATATTGCAGTGTGGATTCAGGGCCCTTCACACAGCCATATAACGCAGAATATCCAGGCAGGAAACCCCACAAAACCAGCTTTGAACTGGATTATATTGCAGTGTGGACTCAGGGCCCTTCACACAGCCATATAACGCAGAATATCCAGGAAGGAAACCCCACAAAACCTGCTTTGAACTGGATTATATTGCAATGTGGACTCAGGGCCCTTCACACAGCCATATAACTCAGAATATCCAGGAAGGAAACCCCACAAAACCTGCTTTGAACTGGATTATATTGCAATGTGGACTCAGGGCCCTTCACACAGCCATATAACGCAGAATATCCAGGAAGGAAACCCCACAAAACCTGCTTTGAACTGGATTATATTGCAATGTGGACTCAGGGCCCTTCACACAGCCATATAACTCAGAATATCCAGGAAGGAAACCCCACAAAACCTGCTTTGAACTGGATTATATTGCAGTGTGGACTCAGGGCCCTTCACACAGCCATATAACTCAGAATATCCAGGAAGGAAACCCCACAAAACCTGCTTTGAACTGGATTATATTGCAATGTGGACTCAGGGCCCTTCACACAGCCATATAACTCAGAATATCCAGGAAGGAAACCCCACAAAACCTGCTTTGAACTGGATTATATTGCAGTGTGGATTCAGGGCCCTTCACACAGCCATATAACTCAGAATATCCAGGAAGGAAACCCCACAAAACCTGCTTTGAACTGGATTATATTGCAATGTGGACTCAGGGCCCTTCACACAGCCATATAACTCAGAATATCCAGCCAGGAAACCCCACAAAACCTGCTTTGAACTGGATTATATTGCAGTGTGGATTCAGGGCCCTTCACACAGCCATATAACTCAGAATATCCAGGAAGGAAACCCCACAAAACCTGCTTTGAACTGGATTATATTGCAATGTGGACTCAGGGCCCTTCACACAGCCATATAACTCAGAATATCCAGGAAGGAAACCCCACAAAACCTGCTTTGAACTGGATTATATTGCAATGTGGACTCAGGGCCCTTCACACAGCCATATAACTCAGAATATCCAGGAAGGAAACCCCACAAAACCTGCTTTGAACTGGATTATATTGCAATGTGGACTCAGGGCCCTTCACACAGCCATATAACTCAGAATATCCAGGAAGGAAACCCCACAAAACCTGCTTTGAACTGGATTATATTGCAATGTGGACCCAGGGCCCTTCACACAGCCATATAACTCAGAATATCCAGGAAGGAAACCCCACAAAACCTGCTTTGAACTGGATTATATTGCAATGTGGACTCAGGGCCCTTCACACAGCCATATAACGCAGAATATCCAGGCAGGAAACCCCACAAAACCTGCTTTGAACTGGATTATATTGCAATGTGGACTCAGGGCCCTTCACACAGCCATATAACGCAGAATATCCAGGCAGGAAACCCCACATAACCTGCTTTGAACTGGATTATATTGCAGTGTGGACTCAGGGCCCTTCACACAGCCATATAACGCAGAATATCCAGGAAGGAAACCCCACAAAACCTGCTTTGAACTGGATTATATTGCAATGTGGACTCAGGGCCCTTCACACAGCCATATAACTCAGAATATCCAGGAAGGAAACCCCACAAAACCTGCTTTGAACTGGATTATATTGCAATGTGGACTCAGGGCCCTTCACACAGCCATATAACGCAGAATATCCAGGCAGGAAACCCCACAAAACCTGCTTTGAACTGGATTATATTGCAATGTGGACTCAGGGCCCTTCACACAGCCATATAACTCAGAATATCCAGGCAGGAAACCCACAAAACCTGCTTTGAACTGGATTATATTGCAATGTGGACTCAGGGTCCCTTCACACAGCCATATAACGCAGAATATCCAGGCAGGAAACCCCACAAAACCAGCTTTGAACTGGATTATATTGCAGTGTAGACTCAGGGCCCTTCACACAGCCATATAACGCAGAATATCCAGGCAGGAAACCCCACAAAACCTGCTTTGAACTGGATTATATTGCAATGTGGACTCAGGGCCCTTCACACAGCCATATAACGCAGAATATCCAGGCAGGAAACCCCACAAAACCAGCTTTGAACTGGATTATATTGCAATGTGGACTCAGGGCCCTTCACACAGCCATATAACGCAGAATATCCAGGCAGGAAACCCCACATAACCTGCTTTGAACTGGATTATATTGCAGTGTGGACTCAGGGCCCTTCACACAGCCATATAACGCAGAATATCCAGGCAGGAAACCCCACAAAACCAGCTTTGAACTGGATTATATTGCAATGTGGACTCAGGGCCCTTCCACACAGCCATATAACCCAGAATACCTGCTTTGAACTGGATTATCGGAGTCCACACTCATATAATCTGGTTTAAAGCAAATAACATGGGATTTTATTCAGATGTGTGGAAAGGAAGGCAAATAAGAAGCCAGGGCCCTTCCACACAGGCCTATAACCCTGAATGATAAGGCATAATATTCATTCTGCCTCTGCTAATAATAATAATAATAATAATAATAATAACAACAACAACAGGTTCCTGGAGTAGGAGACCTCCAAGGGCCATCCAGGGCCATCCAGTCCAATCTCCTTCTGCCATAAGGGGAAAACACAATCAAAGCATTCCTCACAGATGGCCATTCAGCCTCTGATGATGATGATAATAATAATAATAATAATTACAATGGGTTCCTAGAAAAGGAGACCTCCAAGGGCCATCCAGTCCTACCTCCTTCTGCCATAAGGGGAACACACAATCAAAGCATTCCTCAGCCATGTTGAATCAAACCTAAACTCTCCTGAGAGCAACAGAAAGTACTGAACCTTGAGTTTGGGAGTTCTCCTCCATCCAGAGAGCACTGTGGACTCAAATAATGATGGATCAGGACCAAACTTGGCACGAAGCCTCAGGAGAGGAGGAAGCCGGAAAGGGAATGAATGAGCACCCCCCCTGCTCCGAATTCGGCCCCGCCCCTTTTTCGCTCTGGCCACGCCCCCTCTCACTCGTGCACTCTCTCTCTCTCCTTCCCTCTTTCCTTCAGGTGGTGGAAGGGGGAAGGAATGAAAGGGGGAAAGAGAGAAAGAAGGAGGGAGGGAGGGGGAGGGGGGGAGGGAGAGGGAGGGGGAGGGAGGGAAGTAGGAGGAGGAGGAAGAGAGCCTGCTCCTCCTCCCTGCCCCGCCCTCACCCCCCGCCCGCGAAAAAATAAATAAAAAATATTCCGAAAAATATTCCAAAAAAATATACCAAAAATTTTTTTTAAAATTTTTTTTAAAATCTTAAAAGGCAGATATCTTGCAGGAGGGTAGGGGGCCGTGGGGAAGGGGCTGGGGGGCCGTATACGGCCCGGGGGCCGCCAGTTGGACAGCCCTGACCTAGACGGTTAATTTTAGGGGTGAGGTGATGGTAAATGTCCCAGGAGCGAGGAGAGTCTAGTCTCAAAAGTTGAGAGAGATTTCTCCTGATGTTTCCCTTACGGGTTGCCCGGGTTGAAATATACAGGGGACCCAGCTAGTACGCCTGAATAGCTGAGGGGTAGACTTTAGGAGACGCTACCTCAGCTTACACACACCAAGTTAAACTGACACCAAAAGTTAGTTGAGTTACAAGTTAAATAGGTAACTATTTAATAAAAGTTGCCCAAATTTTGAAACCATATTTTGTGTGTCTGTCTCATTATTTCGGGGGGTTGGAAGACAAAGATATCTATTTATCACTCAAGGAAATCTGCAGTCACTTACTCATGGGTCATTCCTTGGAATATGTCCAATTCCAAAAGGCAATAGAAATATAATAGAGAGGTCCAAATAAAATTATGCTGTTGTAATGAAGCATTAGTTGGTATAAATTATTTCAGTGCAATTAAAAACACACACATGTACAGTCCATGCTAAGTGATAAATCAGACCAGATGATTTACTGGAAACAAAGTAGAATTAAAACTGTTTGGGTATATATGTGTGTATACAACTAGGACATTATCTCTGTAAATTCACACAGCATACATGTAGTAGACAGAAGACAGGGCTTATTAGTAAAAGGTTAAATGGAATGGAAGCCAACAAGTACTGGCAGATTCCTCAGGGAAAAGACTACAATTTATGATGGTCAACACATCTGCAGATGGGCTTTTAAAGGCATGTTGACAGTACTTTGTGTTGTGTGTTGGGAGAACCTTTTGTGAACAACAACAAGCAGCCTGACTATTCATGGGTGATGGCCAACTGGGCAAAGGAAAAAGGAAAGCCACTTCAAACCAAAGGATGAAAGAAAAGGGTTGGCAATCAAGAGATCAAGCAAAGCCATCAATATTGTTTGAGGGAACATTAGGGGTTTTTTTTATAAAAAAACCTATGAGACAGGAGGAACATAGCTTTGTTTCAATGTTCTCTTGCATAACAATTAAGTGAACATCCATATGCTAAGTGAAAATTTCACGCAGTGTGCTTTGGCAATGGGAAGCCAAATGGTTTACCTACTTCAATTAAGTTTGACATCAGATGTGGTAAAAGAATTCCTAAAATGTGAACATCAACATGCATGTTTTCACTTGTGGATATCATATGCTTCCTCATTTGCTCTTCTTCATAGCACGTTACATTCTGCAAGTTTTGAAATATTTATAATGTATGAGATTTATTCCACTTTGACAAACTTGAAATAAAGTTACTGAGACAGTTTCATGCCAAAACAGCTGATACTTAACACTGTTGTTAGAAGTTAAGTAGATATATTCTTGCACCCAAAATATGTGTATTAGCTGGAACATAAGAAAGAAAAAGGAAATCAGAGATTTTTTTCATGATGCGCAGATTATTTAACAAGCAAGAATTCTTTATTTTAATTTTATTCAATTCTCCTTTACTTCATTTTTCCATTGGCTTAGTCCAGGGCTGTCCAACTGGCGGCCCCGGGGCCGGATTCGGCCCCATAGCCTGTTGGACACGGCCCCACCTATGCCCCGGCCGGGGGGGAGGGGGAGGCGGGGCAGGGAGGAGGAAGAGAGCTAGCTCCTCCTTTTCGCGCCCTCCCTACCTAGGGCGGGGAGCCGCCTAAAGGGGCAGAAGGCGGCGCCAAGAGCAGCGCGTCACAGGCCTGGCGTGACGCGCTGCCCTGGCACCGCCTACTCCTCCTTTTCGCGGCTCCCCTGGCTAGGAAGGGGGGGCGCCGAAAGGAGGAGTAGGCGGTGCCAAGGGGCAGCGCATCACGCCAGGCCTGTGACGCGCTGCCCCTTGGCACCGCCTACCCTCCTTTCGGCGGCCCCAGCCTAGGAAGGGAGGGGCGCCGAAAAGGAGGAGTAGGCGGTGCCAAGGGGCAGCGGGTCACGCCAGGCCTTTGACGCGCTGCTCTTGGCGCCACCTACTCCTCCTTTTCGGCGGCTTTAGGAGGGCGGGGCCTGGGCTGGGGGCGGGGCCTGGGCTGGGGCCTGGGGGCGGGGCCGAGCGGCCCCGCAGGTCATCAGTGACCTCTTATCCGGCCCTGGACCCGCCAGAAGTTGGACAGCACTGGCTTAGTCCTTTTGATCCAAACATCCTGCAGAACAGTGGAAATCATAATAAACAAGTGGGACCAGAAACAAAACCCTAAATCCCAATTAGAATAGACCTGTTAAATTGAATGAGCCAATACTTATATAGATACTATAGTGAAGAGGGTCCCGGGGGCAGGGGGGGCCCACCATGTACGCCAACTACGCCGCTGAGTAGGGCGCCATCTTAGAAGGGGGGCCAATTCCCGCCCGCCGGGCGCCGCCGCTCCCGCGGGGCATTGCAAAGTGAGGAGGAGCCTTCAAAGGCCGATCCTCTCACTCTCCCGGACTCTCACTGCCGACTTCTCCCATGGGGCATTGCAGAGGGCAAGGGAGAGTGCTCCCTCGCCCTCTGCAATGCCCCGTGGGAGAAGCCAGCAGTAGGAACTAGGAAGCGTGAAGAGGAGCCTTCGAAGGCCCCTCCTCTTGCTCTCCCGGACTCTCGCTGCTGGCTTCTCCCACAGGGCATTGCAGAGGGCAAGGGAGAGGGCTCCCCCACCCTCTGCAATGCCCCGTGGGAGAAGCCAGCAGCGGGAACCAGGAAGCATGAAGAGGAGCCTTCGAAGGCCCCTCCTCTCACTCTCCCGGACTCTTGCTGCCGGTTTCTCCCATGGGGCATTGCAGAGGGCAAGGGAGAGCGCTCCCCCGCCCTCTGCAATGCCCCATGGGAGAAGCCGGCAGCGGGAACCAGGAAGCGCGAAGAGGAGCCTTCGAAGGCCCCTCCTCACTGTACAATGCCCCGCGGGAGCAGCGACGCGCAGGAGCGGCGAGGAGCGGAAGGAGCGCTCGTGCAAGGTAGTGCTTCATTTTTCCTGCCTCCGCCCCGCTACTCAGCCGGGGGTGGGGGCTCCCAGGAGGCATCACTCCCTCCGCCAGGGTCACGGATTGCAACCGAGAAGAAAGTTGGAGGAAGGCCCCAAGTTTGCCCATGCCCATTTACTCCTGAGAAGTGTGTGTGTGTGTGTGTGTGGGGTGGGGGGATTGTCTTTGAGAGAGCTTCCTGCAGCTTTTTGTATTTTTGTCTTATTTTATATATTATTGTACTTTATATATGTGTATATATATATATATATATATATATATATAAAGTACAATAATATATAAAATAAGACAAAAATACAAAAAGCTGCAGGAAGCTCTCTCAAAGACAATCCCCCCCCACACACACACACACTTCTCAGGAGTAAATGGGCATTTAAATGAAAATAATATAAAGTACTAATATATATATATATATATATATATATACACACACACACACACACACACACACACAGTATGTATGTATATATATACATATAAATATTATATTTTATAGTACTTTATATTATTTTTATTTAAATAAATAATTTTACTTATTATTTTATAATAATGATATAATAGAATGTTATATTATAATGTCAATATATTATAATATAATTATATTGTAATGTAGCTTGTGGACATTTTTAGACTTATTAGTTGAGAGATGGCGGCAGCGGACACAGAACCTTTAACACCACTATCTATGGGGTCTGACCTCCAGCAGGGAACTGCTGTAGAAGGTCCCCCCGGAGCCGACATAGAACGAAGAAACAGCAGACGTTTCAGTTGGGGCCTGCGAAAGAGCATACCGGGCCCCACGCCACCGGCTGCCTGCGGTAAGGGTCCATTGGCGTCTGCTGTAGAGCTCCCTGTGGGTGAGCTCCAGCAGAGTCTCTCTGATTTCCTGGACACGGCCGGCTGGTCCTGTCGATCCTCTCCGGGGGGATGACGATCGACTGCCAAACCCAGGGGGTCGTTTTGGGGGACCCACGGACACCGAATAAACAAATTTGGCTGGGGAAAGCAACCGGGCTATCACGGAGGACGCCCAAGATGTCCAAGGACGGATGGGTCGTCCGACCAGTGACGGCCTCCGATGCCCGCCTCTTGAGGATGTTCGGTAGGAGATCGTCTATTAGAAGATCGCCCCCACGGACCCCCCTGATGGCGGAACAGCCAGCCAACAGGAGGCCCCAGACCTCTGGGCCACAGGGGCTCGCAGAAGCAGCTCCCCGTGGAGGCCTCGGCACGCGGACCAGGGCCCTCCCGCTGATCAACTTGACCCCTGCATTTATGCTGAGCTGTTTGAGGAATACGCCAAGCTCATGGCTCATGTGAAGGAATTTGGGGATAAATTTGGCGGACTGCTGGAGAATATGGGGATTCCCATTGCGCAGTTCCCAATCTGAACCTGGAGTCCACCAGCCTGATGACCCCCGCGAGTCCCCCCACAAGCCAGGACCTTAGGTGGGATCAGTCGTGGGATTTTCCCACCTGTACCGCAGAGATGGGCCGGGAGAGGCCTGTCCCCTCAGTCGAAGACCCCTCAATCATCCCTGGAACCATCCCTGACCTGGCCCGCCAGTGGTCCCCCCCTGACGAGGACCTGGGGTTGAGCCGAGAGAACCGGGAGGAAACAAACTCTGACGCTGGAAGTGAACTAGCCCAGACTGCCCACTTACCCTCAGTGGAAGAGCCACCCGGAGACCCTGAGCGCCGACCGGTGAGCCCTGGGGTCCCATCGGTGTTGGCGGAGTCGTCGCTGGCCGAGCTTGACATCTCGGCCGTTCTGGCCCCCCTCCTGATGCCTGCCTCCGCCGCCGTCCTGGGAGAAGTTGGGGAAGCCTCCTCGAGGAGGCAAGACCCAACATGGCGTGTGTCCTTGGAGACGCCCAGCCAGCCCATGTGCTGGGGCCTCAGGAAGAAACGCCACCTGGAAGTAGTCAACTCCCGGAAGTCCCGCCCTCGGAGGACTCCGCTCCCGGCGTTGACCTGACCAGAGTACAGCGAGGCCCCCGGAAGAGGAGGAGACGCCGCCGGAAGAGGAAGGAAGGCACCCGAGCTGCCCCACAGACTATGGAATGGAGGCCGGGACCAGCCTCCCGCCAGATTGGCCAAAGGGACTGAGCTCGGAGAATCGATCCCCTTGCTGACGGGTCCAGAATGGAGAGGGCCCCGAAGTCGTTCTTCACCAGGACGTTTTGGAGCTCCTGCTACAAGCAGTCGAAGCTCCGAGGGCCTCACCGGACGATCAATAAAGATGTGAAGGACACTGCGCGGTCAGGCCGGGACTCCCAAACCAGACTCCCATATGGGAGCTCACGGGTTTTAACCCCCACCAGCGCCTTGGCACCGGCGATGGTATTGGGACATCCCTGCCTGCCTCATTTCGATGGTAGAATGGGGCCTTAAGGGCATCGCCGTGGACACTTCCCTATTTCCTCCCTCCCTCCCCACCCTTTTGTCCTTCCCTCTGTGTTTTTTGTATATGTTGTTGTTCTGTTGCTGTAAATCGCCCGGAGCATCTATGATGGAGGGCGATTAACAAATATTAAATTCTGTTCTATTCTATTCTAGTATAATATAATTATGAAATAATATAGTATGAGTATGGCATAATATATTGTATATACATTGATACAATATAATACTACTAATGGTGTTGTGATATTATAATTGTATATTTGTTTTACATGGGGGGGGGCAAAATAATGTTTTTTTGGGGGGGCCAAAATAATGTTCACTTACCATTTAAAATTACCTTAGACCGCCCCTGCCCGGGGGGGGGGGGGGGAGGAACCTGGATGATTTGCAGTACCTACATCTGCTTTCATAGACCACTGTGTTCTCCATTAATGGTGGACCTGGACCAAATTTAAGGATTGGCGTGTGTGTGTGGGGGGGGGGGTGGACTTTTTATAATGGGAGTTGCAGTGAGGTTTCAGGGAAGATGGACCATTGATTATGGGATTTGCAGTAAATTCACCCATATCCAGAGACTTCTGCAAACCCCATCAGCCATGGATATGGATCAAGCTTGGCACATATGACCCACTTTATGTTCTGGTTAGGTTTGGGTGAGAATGGACCATGGATGATGGGAGTTGCAATACCTACACCCACTTCAACAGATGATTGTGACCCCATTAGATTGACCTGGACCAAACTTTGCACACTTGACTACTAGAATTATTCATAACCTTTTTAGGGAAATGACTAGAGGATGATGAGACTTACAGCCCTTCCATATAATTATGCATTTTCTAATGGGTCCATTCAAAACATCCACAAACAAACAATGCTTTAAAAAATAACCAAGTACTCAAGCCAGTATCTAATAAAACAAAAAACAACAATCACAAAGAACCAAATTCATAACATAATTCTAATCATAAAATGTACCCCTTGTAAGTACCAGGATAAAGATTTAGATCTTAGTAAGGTGCCAAACTACTAATAGAGTTGGCATTAGATTTGGGAGAAGGGATCCAAAATTAAGACAACACTATGAGAATGCCATTAATTTAACTGGGCTATTTTCCCATTCCTTTTTAGGTTTAATGGGTTTCTACATTTGGTGCAATACCTCCTCCTCGTTTTTTAGTAGCCATGTTTTTTTAAATCACATTATCTTTGTAAGCTATCTAAACAAACAGTGACATGAAACCTATTGATCTGTCCTAACTTGAGTAAGTCCATTACATGGTAAATCCTCTCTTAGAGCCAGCATGCCCTAGTGGTATAAGGGTTGGGCTACAATTCTGGAGACCAGGGTTTAAATTCCTTCTCGGCTATGGAAACCTTGAACAACCCACATTTTCTCAGTCCCAGAGAAAGGCAAAGGCATGCCCACTCAACAAATCTTGCCAAGAAAAGCCTGTGGGTCACCATAAATTGGAAATGACTTGAAGACAAACAACAGCAATAGCAGGCTTATATCTTAAACCAATCTCATTGATTTAATGGGTCAACTCTAGCATTTAGGTTTTTTGTTTGTTTTTTTTTAAAAAAAGCTCCTTCCTCTTCCTTCTCTTCATCCTTTTCCATTAATTTATATCCCACCTTTCTTTCAATAATGATACCCAAGGCAACTAACAAATGAAATGCAAATTAAAAATGCAATCAAAACTCAAAAAGTGTAAATAACAAATTTAAAAATGAATTGACCAATTTATGTGTCAAAACATCTCATATATATATATATCACGGAAAAAATGGCTTCAAAAATCGCTTCGGATGTAAAGGCGCTGGTGCCTCGTATCTGATAAACTTCTGAAGTTTTCAGCAGTTTTTTTCATAATTGATTTGGATGTACTTCTGAAATTCGGAATGGCTTTGTTAATGGCGTCCACGATTGTGCAATGCGCAGAAACCTGCAGAAGGGACAGTCAAAACTTGGGAGATTCCCTTTCTCTCTGTATTGACCACTACTACAGACAAACTAGCCACACTGGTACAAAATATTGAACACATTTAACACATTAATAAACATTTTAAACATTTTAAACGCAATGGGACAAAAATAGAAAAGGGTGGAAATGACATACGAGTCATATCCGAATATGGCGATGGAGACTTCGAAATGGCAAATCCACTTCCTGTTTCCTTAACTCTCTTTGAAATCGCTTCAAAGTCAAAAAATCCGATTTCGGATGTATCCAACGTTTGAAAAAAGGCCATACACACACACACATACACACACACTAAAAAAACATTGGTTTTGATAACATTGGAGAAGAGTGGGTTAAGAATCCCAACATTTTGACTTCACTAGCCTGAGACAACAAAGGAATGGTATCATGATTTAAGTTCTGCAAAATAGCTCAATTTTACTGCAGAAGTTGCCATTTCAGAAATCCTTGTCGTTCTAGGAAGCTATTTTCTGAGTGTATTAATATGGATACAGAAAGAAAATACCTACTCCAATAAATATTTTATTTTTTAAAAAATCAATGGCTGGATTTATGAATACTGGAGAGCCATTGCTCTAAAAGAGTAAAAAGCTAACTAGCCCGTATTGCTATCTTGCTTCACAAAGTGATGGGACTTTTAAATAATACATGTTGATCAATGGATGTTGACTGAGAGAGATAAACTTTGGCCATGAGATTTTTTAAAAAGCTTTCTTTCTTTC
>JARBWK010000010.1:123441749-123475716 GCA_030556195.1 Anolis apletophallus
TCCTCCTCATCTGGGATTACCGGAGGTTGCTCTTCGCGAGGCGTCCCTTCGGTTCGGTACATCTCTGCGAAGTTGGTTACGGCCGGAGGGCTTTCACGGCCGCAAAAGTTGGTGAGTCTATCTTTATGTAATGCTCCGGAAAGGGGGTTCCGATAAACCAAACTCACTCCAAGCAGATTGGAAGATAAATCATTTATTGGCTCCCTTACTCCAGGCTGAACAAAGATAGACTAAAGAAAAGCCCGCGCAAACATTCCTCAAGAATCCCCTCCCGGCCCGCCCCGCTGGGCCCTCCTTCAAGGCTTGACCAAATGGCCAGTCCACATATCAAAGACCAGGAAGGTATCTGGCAGATCAAAGGGATGAGCCTGGTGGTTTCCCGCTCGGCAGTGTCCATATCAATTGGCGCGATCGGCTTGGTCCGTTATGGCATGAAACGAACCAACCGGAGCTGACAGCTGGTGCCTCGTATCTGATAAACTTCTGAAGTTTTCAGCAGTTTTTTTCATAATTGAGTTGGATGTACTTCTGAAATTCGAATGGCTTTGTTAATGGCGTCCACGATTGTGCAATGCGCAGAAACCTGCAGAAGGGACAGTCAAAACTTGGGAGATTCCCTTTCTCTCCGTATTGACCACTACTACAGACAAACTAGCCACACTGGTACAAAATATTGAACACATTTAACACATTAATAAACATTTTAAACATTTTAAACGCAATGGGACAAAAATAGAAAAGGGTGGAAATGACATACGAGTCATATCCGAATATGGCGATGGAGACTTCGAAATGGCAAATCCACTTCCTGTTTCCTTAACTCTCTTTGAAATCGCTTCAAAAGTCAAAAAAATCCGAATTTCGGATGTATCCAACGTTTGAAAAAAGGCCATACACACACACACATACACACACACTAAAAAAACATTGGTTTTGATAACATTGGAGAAGAGTGGGTTAAGAATCCCAACATTTTGACTTCACTAGCCTGAGACAACAAAGGAATGGTATCATGATTTAAGTTCTGCAAAATAGCTCAATTTTACTGCAGAAGTTGCCATTTCAGAAATCCTTTGTCGTTCTAGGAAGCTATTTTCTGAGTGTATTAATATGGATACAGAAAGAAAATACCTACTCCAATAAATATTTTATTTTTTAAAAAATCAATGGCTGGATTTATGAATACTGGAGAGCCATTGCTCTAAAAGAGTAAAAAGCTAACTAGCCCGTATTGCTATCTTGCTTCACAAAGTGATGGGACTTTTAAATAATACATGTTGATCAATGGATGTTGACTGAGAGAGATAAACTTTGGCCATGAGATTTTTTAAAAAGCTTTCTTTCTTTCTTCTGAATTGTAAAATTGGCAAACTACTTATCTCCTGTATAAAAACAAGCAGAATGGATGGTCTACTGGAAAAAAATTTTAGACATCCTCAGAAACTATTGTTTTCTATCAGTGCATCATCTACACTGGCCAGTTAATTCAGGGTGAATCCAGAACGGAAATGCTTTGGACTAAACCTGAAGGCAGCTTAGATGCATCACTTACTTTCAGTGTTGCTACTGCCAGAAAGTTGAAAAGGTCCGTGAGAGACCCTGACTATTATGGATACCCTGTGCTGCCATCAGCATGGCCAAGAGCTCACATGGATCTCTGTGGTCACTTGGAAGTGGTAATGGTGAAAGCAAAGGATTGACCCATCCCCTGTGCAGATGACCAATTATAATTGGACAACTCTGCTATCCACCCTGTGCCAAAGCCCCTGACTTTTCTTAATACAAGGTTATACCAGATTAACCTAGTTAATCTCGTAAAATTCACAAAAGGTTCAGGTCCAGCCAGGATTCAAAGGAGACTTTTATGGGTTGTTAGGCCTGTGAAGACAAGGTCCAGCTTTCATTCTCCTCAATTTGGATTTGGTCAGACACAGCAGCTGACAACATATCTATGCTAGCCAATATTTGTGGTCATTCAAATTCATAATGGTTCGCCCAAGTTAATGTGGATCACTTCATTCGAAATGGACAATTGCTAAGTTTTCTCTGTATAAGGATATACAGAAAAAACTTAGCAATTGTTCAATCACGAAAAGCAGAAACATATGTGACAATAAGTGAAAAATTAAATTTTCTCTTCTCCTATGTAAATTCCTGTTGGCAAAACAGGCAGATTAAACACCTGGGAAGCAAACCCACTTAAATGTGTTTTTTTAAATAAAAAAATTAAAATTAAAATGTATACTCAAAATACCCAGCTATGTGGGAAAAGTCTGGAGAGAAGCTTGCAGTTCGAAGTACTTTGCAAAAAAAAGTAGATTCTCTGAAGGCTTTTAAAAACAACAACTCTATAGCTCCTGAGGCTGTGGAAAATGTAATCTCTCCTAGAAGAGCAAAAGCCTGAGAAAAACAAGTTAAAGTGAAGTGAGAAGTTTAGCAGAGCTTATGGAATGTGAATTCTTATAAATCCATACTGCCTGGGGGAGAACATAAGCCTACACAGTAAAAAAAAATCCCTTGTGTTAACTTTGAATTAACTTGAGCTAACTATAGTATCTCTTCCTACTAAGTAAGAGTAGAGTAAGGAGAGATTGCTAACTTTTTCCTGAAAAAAAGATTTAATTCCCCTAAAAAGCCACATGGAGAGCTGAAAAAAACATGGCTGCTTTTCTAGTGATGCTGATTGTCTGCTTGTCTTTCAGATAATCTTGGAGGCAAGATTATCTGCAAGTAGGTGCCCAAAAAGTAGGTGTACATTACACACAGGGAGAGAACTGCACTGGCTCTGACCATCCTTCCTCACTTTACTCATGCAAATGAAATGCATCTGAAGAAGAGACACTGTTGTTAATGTCCTTCATGTGATCCAGAGATCTCTTTTACACACTTGTATGGAAGTGGCAGGAGTAGCTAAATTGAATAACTAGAGCAATTGTACATAATAATCCATGTATATGGGATCCCAAGGGAGCAGATTTAGATGAGGCTAAGTCATCCTATGTCATCTCCTCCATCTATCATGAATGAACCACTCCTGACCCCCACTGTTAAGATGGCCCTCAATCATTCATCATATTAAGGCCTATCCAGGATGTGATAGACAGAAAAAGAGGACATGGCCTGATGGTCCCAACGTTATTCTTTTCTCCACTCTTGGGTCCCATCATCTAAAAGGGAGACAAGAGAACTTCAACACCACATATTCAGGGGTAGCCATGTTGGCCATGCAGCAAAATCCAAAATCCACAAAAGAGTGATGCTTTTTATCAAGCCAACTAAAATGTACAGAAAACCTCATGCAAGTTTTTAACACCCTAAAGGTGTCTTTGTGTGTTTATTATTTATTTATTTAAAACTTTTATATTCCGATCTTCTCGACCTCCGTAGAGGGACTCAGACAGGCTCACAGCAAGGATTCAATGCAATAATACAATCTAAAAACATCACACAACAACAAAAGATTAAAATACATATAGAATAAAATTACTTGTTTTATAAAATTAATAAAATTAATTGCTTGTTCTCAGCAAAGTATTCAGACAAAGTTCTCTCCTTGCACTAATCTGCTAATGTGGCCATCCATGACACAGCACTTAGGATTCAGCCCACAGATCCCATATCAAGCCAGTGTAGGGTAATTTTGCAGTGGAATTTATACCAGCCTGAAATAATTTTCAGTCATCTGGGCTTCAAACAAATCACAGAAGTCTAGCAGCAGATGGGCACCCTAATCATTGAGGCTGACAAAGCTCACATCCTTTCAGACATTGAACTTAATTAAACCTTTGAGCTTTGAAAGGACAAGATCAAACACACACACACACATATATACAGTATATACTCATGCACTCATGCAATATAAATAATATGTTTGATGAATTTAATGGCATGTGGAACACCTTTTAAAATGCTTTAATTGTCATACTAATGATCCTAAATATTTACTTCCAAAAAGAAAGAAAAAACCCAGAATGGGACTAGCTCCATCTGTTTAGACACATCCTGTTCAATCTGCTACATATGTAGACTATCACAATTGTGAATAGCACAATTGGCTCTCACCACTTTCATTGTCCCTTCCCATCCCTTTCATTATTATCCATTCTCTTATATGAAAGGTCAAGAAGAGCTATCCTTAACAGAGACTGGGGTAGTGAAGTTAAGTCACAGGTTCTCTGCCCTTTTGAACACTCTGCTGACTCAGACCAGTGTGGGAAATACTTTCTTGCTGAGCTTTCTTTTTTAAATGCCCCCATGCACACACTGGAAAGGAATTCGTTGTGTCCTCCCCATACTTGAGCTATTCCACAATTGACAAGGCCAATTTAGGTTCCTGTTCAGGTGGGGAATATTTTCCCCCAAGTGCACCCAAAGTTGGTTCCCCTCTGTTCTCAGAGTACCCAATTTTGGGGTTTAACAAAAGTTATTTATAACTGAAGAACTGTATGGCACACATCTTCTCTGATGAAGTATGGTTGGGGAACCACTGGTCCTTTCCAACACCTCTGGATAGCCATCTCAGAGGGTTTGGATCCTTATGTCTGGCTTTCCATATCTTTAGCACTAGTAAAAACAATGTATATTTCTTTTTTCTCTCTGTAACATTTTGTTATTCTTAACTGCCATCAAGTTGACAACCTTATGGTAGAAGAATCTTCTCTTCTTCTTGGCTTTTCTTCGTGAATGAAGGTTCAGTAAGGACTCATCCCACATCTTCTGCTGTCAGGGCCTAGAAAATGGGCTTTAAAAGGCTGGACATTGCAAGCTATGGCCCTGAAGGTAGAGACAAGCCATCCAATATGCAGGGAGACCAGGAATATCTTTAAGAATGAGGGCTAGAATCAAAATAGTGAACCCAACAAGATTTATTGAAAAACAACCAGTAAAAATGCTGGCGGCCCAAAATACTTGAAGTAGGTTGCAAAAGGGATCCTTGAAAAAAGGAAGCTACCACTTGCCTGTTAGTTTTGCAGAGTGATGGTGCCTTTCTTTGATTCCAGGCTCCTGTTGCCTTCAATGGCTTCTTTGACTTGCGAAGTTCTCCGGATCCCCAAAATCTACAGGCTATGCGTGAAGGCTGACCTTCCTTTGTCCCTGTAAATTATGGCTGAAAGCGTAGGTTGGCTTTGTAGCAGTGAACTAAGATGCTTTCCACCTTGCTATGTCCATGAGTTCTCTGGAATGAACCAGAAAGGAAGTCCTACCTCTCAGGTGACCTCTGGAAGAGGAGGAGTTAAGGGTGGTGACATCAGGTTTGGAGCCAAGTCACAACCCCTCCCATCAAATCAACATGGCTGGACAATAGAACAAAGGCCTTGCAGATGAAGGTAACCAAATACAAAATACAGATATAATACCAGCCTCATGGGGGCGCCACACCACACTTTCTAAAAGCGCGTTGATGATTCGGAGGTTGGATGTCTCCTCTGAGCCTAGCAAGCTGGGACAGTGGCAGCAAGGACCTCAGGTCGTAGGTTTGGTTCGGGTTTCCTTCTCTTAGATGGTTGATCTTACAGGGTTAGATGAGCACCATCTACCCAGGTTTGAAATCAGAGATCTCCTTCTCTTAGGATGGTTGCTAAAAGGCTAGAGAGCCCATCCTGCCCTTTGACGCTCTTTGTCAGACCCTTCGATTGTGACCTGTCTAGCATGGGAGGCCCTACCGGTGGCTATTATGCCACCGCCAGCATAGCTCACAACTTCATTAGGGTACACAAGCCTCTCTCCCACTACTCTGGTCTTGCGGATGGGATCTATCCATCTGTGATGTAATCTTACTCTGCCCCTACTGCCTTCTACCTTACTAAGCAATATTGAAAGAACACCTTTCAGGCAGGTGAACAAAAAGTATTAGGTATTAAAAGACAAGTCTATATGAATTTCTGCCTTATGTCAACAGAACAAATAATCCTGATTCATTCCTACAATTTTAACATTTTACAGCACAATCAGATTGGCTTATCGTAATGCACTGTACGTGGGGCTGCTCTTGAAGACAGACTGGAAGTTTCAATTGGTCCAACGAGCGGCAACCAGATTGCTAACTGGAGTGACTTACAGGGAGCGGTCGACCCCCTGTTTAAGGAGCTCCATTAACTGCCATTCATCTTCCAGTCCCAATTCAAGGTGCAGGTTCTTACCTACAAAGCCCTGAACGGTTTGGGTCCCGCCTACCTGCATCACCTCATTTCTGTCTAAGAACCCAGATGATCTCTCTGTTCATCTGGAGAGGCCCGGCTCTCGCTCCCCCCACCTTTGCAGGCGCGGTTGGTGGGGACGAGGGAAAGGGCTTTCTCTGTAGTGGCCCCCCGACTCTGGAACGCTCTTCCCAAGTACATCAGACAAGCCCCCACTTTGGCAGTTTTTAGGAGGAGCCTGAAGATGTGCCTTCCCTGAATAAATAATGCCCTGCTGTGTGCAATCCTGCAAATGTCCTCAGAAACACTTTAATTAATGTGGGTGTCTGTCCCACATTGTCCTTGAACCTTCCTGCTATACAATCTACCTCTTTCTGCATCCAACATTTATTTATTTAAAATTTTTAATTCACATTGGGCGTGCCCAAAATGGTTTTGATTTCTCTGTTATTGCTTACGTTAAGTTTTATTGATTGTATTGCTTTATAATTGTTGTTGTGCTGTTATTATGTGTTATTGGGCTTGGCCTCATGAAAGCCACCCCAAGTCCCTTTGGGAGAATGGGGCGGGGTATAAATAAAGTTAATAAATAATAATAAATAATAACCCCAGTCATAAATCCCATAGGCTTATTCCCAGTTGCAATAAGATTGCAGCCGTAACCAAGCTACTTAGTAAGCAGTGCACTTGAGATTATGACACACACAACAAATGTCCATCTTGCATTTAAAAATTCACCTGCTCACCTAAGTATTTTATAATTAAAGTGCCTCATTTAAAGTAAGATGGGATTGGATATAAACATCTTATTGGAAATTGCGCAGCTTGAAAATTAGTTATCTATTAATTTGTGCAAAATCTAAAGATAAGAAATGGGATACAGTAAGATTTAATAATAATAATAATAATTAATTCTTTATTTGTATACCCCGCCACCATCTCCCCAAGGGGACTTGGGTGGCTTACATGGGGACAAGCCCAAAATTACAGATAAAATAACAGCATTAAAAACAATCAAATAAAAACAGAACACAATCACATTAGCAACAACATTAAAACAATTTAATGGCTGAGAAACAGAATCGGGCCGGGTCTAGGCTCAAATAGGCTCGATTTCATAATTTCTGATAGCCATTCTCTACATATCTATGTAATGATCTACATAATACATTACTGGTCAATTATTCCGTTTTATACCAGAGGTTAATAATAGATGTCCCAATAGCAATTTGTGTGTTAGCAGACAGAGCACAAATTGCAAGATACTCTCAAAGCCAACTCAGATGGTTTATCCTCTGATTCATCCCCCGGATGACTACTTATTTGAGCAATCTATGTGTATGACTAGTAACAGACAGATATGTTCCCTGTTGCAAAGATGGTAGATACGATAATTATTGTAGGATAATGATCATTGTTTAAACATAAAGTTTTCTTTCCTAATTGTTTCTTCTCTCAGATTTAGCACAGACATAGATGTCTAGAAGGCCCAAGGCAGCTGGTTGACAAAATTGCATTAATTCTACAATGTAGATAACCCTTCAGGCACATACTGTGATTACAAACAAAATCAAATCCACTTCCATCAGTGGCCCATGGCTTACTCACTAAATCTTTCTCCTTTTTTTCACCTTGATGTTAAAATATTAACAGAATGTCATTGAATAAAGTATGGATACAGATCCTCAAGAAAGCAACTCAGAGGAAAGTACAAGTTATTAATAAGTTGCTTTAAATCTAAATCTAACCATTGTTCCAGAACAGTTTGCTAAACTGTGTTTAGAATTCATATATTGTTCTGCCAATCTTACTATATTTATTATTGTATCTTTCTTTGAAACATGGAATTCCAGGCAGCTAACAAATTTAAACAAAAATTAAAAAGTAAATATATATTAAAACCCATTTCAAGTTGAGCTTCCCTTATCCAAAATGATTAGGAGCAGAAATGCTTTAGATTATTTTTCTTGATTTTTAAAATCTGTATTTATATGTATGTAATATCAAAATATCTTAGAGATGGGACTCACATCTAAACATACAATTCATTGATGTTTCATATATGTATGCACATAGTCCGATGATAATGTTATACAATACTTTTTTATACATGTGTGCATGAAACAAAGTTCATGCATATTGAACCATCAGAAAGCAAAGTTATCACTATCTCAGGCACCTATGTGGAGAATTTAACAATTTTTAAGTATTTCCTATTTTGGATAAGAGATGATCAACCTATATCATATTCTTAAATACATTTGAATACACAACAATTTAGATGAATTTTAAAAAGTCAAATAATTATTCATCTTATTTGTGGGTTGATTAGCTTGTTGAACATTGCATTATTTGAAGCATATTTCAGGAAGCATGTGGGTTGCATTCATGAAGAAACAGCAAGCAGCAGGCTTACAGACAACTGTATCAGACTCATGAACAGGATGAATATCTCACTTCATGCAGTGTGGAGTATGACAGATGGTAGATTATGTGCTCTCCTGCTCAGTTTAGAAAGGTCCTCATTGAGGATGTTTAGAGGAATGAGGAAATACCATGGCAAGTATCCTGGAGATATCTTGGCTCCCCTGTCTCCTGCTACAACATTTTTTTCCCGAGTGGGAGATTATGCTGATAGGGCTCCCTACTGCGCTTTCCTATTCTCTCTCTCTAGCTCTGAGCTTCCCAAAGGAGGAAGTACTCTACAGAGAAGTCACAATTGGATTGAGTGTGCTGAGAATCAGCTGCATAGGATCTCTACTGACCAGTCATGACTTCATAGTAAACATGATAGGTACCACTTTAGTGGGGAGGCTAATTTAACTGATTTATGAGGCTATAAAAATCTCCAGGAAGTATGCATAGAAGGAATTTATTTATTTATTTATTTATTTTATTGTTCGGTCTTAGCTCCCTCCCTGCAGGCCAGAAGCTGGAATGCTAAATAGCCTATGTGTCTTTGTCTATATATGTGTTGTGTGTCTATGGCATTGAATGTTTGCCTGTATATGTACATTGTGATCTGCCCTGAATCCCCTGTGGGGTGAGAAGAGCGGAATATAAATGATGCAAATAAATAAATTAAAAAGGAAGACTGAAAGAAAAGACAGGACTGAGATGGCAATCAATTACATGTTTTCTCACCTCTTAGACTAGATTGGCTTATACAGCTACTGCTGTCACAAATAGGTTTTTTTTATTTATTTACATCATTTATATTCCGCCCTTCTCACCCCACAGGGGACTCAGGGCAGATCACAATGTACATATATAGGCAAACATTCAATGCCATTGACATACAACATATATAGACAGACATAGACACAATTTAACATTCCAACTTCTGGCCACCAGGAGGAGCTGTCACATTCCTTTTTGTGTGTATTTCCTAGAGATTTATGGCCTTGTAAATCAGTTAAATTTAGCCTCCCCACTCAAGTGGTACCTAAATTTCCTACTTGATAGATGCAACTCTCTTTCGGGTTGCAAAGGTTGACAATGAAAGCTCATCCCAACCCAGGCAGGCCTCGAACTCATGACTTTCTGGTCAGTAGAGATCTTATGCAGCTGACACCCAGCCAGTTGCGCCACATTCCCGGTGTTCTCATCATGCTGATTAAGAATCAAATGATGCTGCCCAATATATCAGCAGAACAGAGGAAAAGGTCTATGTTTCACTTCCCCTTGAAGATCGGAATGACTGTGCATCCCCCTCTATTGTCAAGGGTGTGCAGTGAGCCATTATTGTTTAGAAATTATCCTCAGTTATACTTGTGGGAAGATTTATTGTAATATGAAAATTATGGGTGGATTTATTGTAGTAGAACCTTGTAGGCAGATTTATTACATTAGGACCTTGTGGGTAATGTACTTGGAGTTGTCAGGTTGTTGAATAAAATTGAGTTGCAACTTTTCCTATTGTGGCATGGATTTGAATTCCCCTTGTTAACTCTCAAACTGGTGCATGCCAGTGCTTAGACCACTGAATTGCTTCATGCCCTGGTGGAATTAATGAAAGGCCATGGATTGCCCTTGCTATGTGTTAGTATATAACTCACTGTGCACTCAGAAGTTGCTGCACCATACTCCTTGCAGGAAGAAAGTAGGGTGGTTTCTACTAGGGTTGTGTACAAATTGTAAAACTGAGTTTTGATGCTTTGGAGAGAGATGTGTTCAATTCACTCTAATCCAAAAACCAGTAAAGGCAAACCACAAGCACCAGAGCATGACTTTCTCACTCTTTACAGTATGCTTTATCTTTAAGATAGTATGTATTAGGGGTGGATATCTCCAATTTAAATACTTTGAAATCCGTTAATATTTCGTATTTGAAATTTATTTATTTATTTATTTATTTATTATTTCATACTTGTGAGTCGCCACTCCCGGTGTGGCTCAGGGCGACTTACAAAGTGCATATACAAATAACAGACATTAAAATCCCTAATTGACCTTCTGCGTCCAACCGAGAAGTGAAATTTCAAAACCAAACCCGGGATCGCCATTTTTCTAAAGGACACATTATTAGGTCGTTTTTCCCCCTCCTCAGTTATCAACTCGCCGAGAGGAGACTGGAGGGCAACAGCACCTAAAAGGCACACACTGGTAGTCTAGAAGTAGTTCAATAGTTCATATATGAAGTATTGGATGAACGCATCCACATTGTACTCACGGAAATCCCAAGACAAGCCTGAAAACCAGGAACCGCAGCGGAACTACATTACCCAGAAACAATAGCGATGCAGGCACACCACACATGTAACCTTTTAAGGATCTTTGTAATCATCCCACGATTACACATCTGCACTTTCTGGTCAGTAGAGATCTTATCCCGGGAGCTGCTCTGCTATTGGCTGGATATAACCACGAGATTTGGAACGCTAACGTTATCACTTCTGGGCAATGTAGTTCTGCAGCACCCTCCTTTCTCCTCTTGACACTTGACACGCTTTATTTCTTTAATAAAACAGGACAAAGCTGGACTCACTTTATTTCTTGGCAGGGAGGATGTGCCTCCGGGGCACTTCTTTCCCTGCTAAGAAATAAAGCGGAACAAGGCTGGACTCGCTTTATTTCTTAGCAGGGAAGGAGGTGCCTCCGAGGCACCTCTTTCCCTGCTAAGAAATAAAGCGAGTAAAAGCTTGAGTCGCGTTAGTTCTTGGCAGAGGTGCCTCCGCACCTCTTTCCCTGCCAAGAACTAATGCGACTCAAGGCTTGATTCGCATTAGTTCTTGGCAGGGAAATAGGTGTTTCAATTACAAAATTTATTGAAAATTTTTCAGATTAATTTCTATACATTGGCCTTCCTTTGTTGATCATCCGGAAGCTTAAACTGGTGCAGAACACAGCAAGTGAGGCTCCTGGCTGGAGTGCCAGCCAGGGCGCATATCACTCCAACTCTTCAGCGACTGCACTGGTTACCAATTGAGCACCGGATCATCTTCAAAGTGCTGGTTCTAACCTTCAAGGCCTTGCATGGTCTGGGGCCAGTGTACTTGAGGGACCGCCGACCCCCATATTTTCCCCAGAGATCTCTCCGTTCTGAAAACCTCAATTTACTGCAGATTCCCTCCATGCGAACCATTCACCTGACGTCAACGAGACACAGAGCTTTTTCTGTGGCTGCACCTCAATTGTGGAACAGCTTGCCTCCGGAAGTTCGAGCAATCAATGAACTGCCAGCTTTCCAGAAAGCTTGTAAAACAGCACTGTTCCGGCGAGCATTTAATGTATGAATAACCACTCCTGGTTATAACCGATTATTGGGAAATTGTTTTATTGTCAGCTTTTAAGTTGTTTTGTAGGTTGTGATGTGTTTTATGATGTAGTTGATATGCTGTAAACCGTCCTGAGCCAGTCTGGAAAGAACGGTATACAAATCGAAATAAATAAATAATAAATATAACGACCCAACAACGGAGATCCCCCCCCCCACGAGTTTAGAATCATTTTTTTAATGAATCAACCACCCCTAGTATGTATTCCTCTCCATTGGGGCCCCCTTGTCGTGGGGGAGAGGCTTGTATACCCTAATGAAGTTGTGAGCTATGCTGGCGCTGGCATAATAGCCACAGGTAGGGCCTCCCATGCAAGACAGGTCACAACCGAAGGGTCTGACAAAGAGTGTCAACAGGTAGGATGGGCTCTCTAGACTTTTTGCAACCATCCTAAGAGAAGGAAAACTCTAATTTCAAACACGGGCAGATGGTGCTCGTCTAACCCTGTAAGGTCAACCATCTAGAGAAGGAAACTTGCGACCTGAGGACCTCACTGCCATCCTAATCTTGCTAGATCCCGGTAGATGAACCTTTGGTTTAAAGGGTGAGACCAGTTCTGTGCACGCTGTGCTCCACCAGAAAAATCCATTGCACAGGCTTGAAGGCTCCAACCTCCTTAGTCATCAACGCGCTTGTCGAACGTGTGGGATGAGTCCTTCCTAAGAATCTTCGTTCACGAAGTAATGCCAGAGAGAGAGTATTTATTATAGTCACAGTTCTTTCTACCAAATCACAGTGCTGGAATATTTACTGGTAAAGTGCAGAAACATTCCCAAGGATTATACGGTCCAACCAGTCATTTAACCCCACTACCTCGCTTTCATTTGATGAAAATGAAATCTAAAACATTTCGCACTACCTCTGAGGATGCCTGCCATAGATGCAGGCAAAATGTCAGAAGGGAATTTTTCTGGAACATGGCCATACAGCCCGAAAAACTTACAGCAACCCAGTAAAACATTTCTATTTAACCAAAGCTGAGGTCTGTTGAAGTTTTTGCCATCACCATTTTACAGGGAAGCTTCACATTGAGAAGCACCAAAACTAATCTAGAGGGGCTCAGGGTCCATTTGAATCTGACTTACATACCTAGCATGCAATATATTTTTATTTTAGTAAGTTATGAATAGATGTCTTACTGTATGTTGTATTGATGTTCTCAAGAGATAAATACAATGGCTAATGGGAATTGCACAATGTTAACCATATCAATCTGTGGTTTCTTTAAACACAAAGTAGCTATGTCACTTTGTTTAAATCATGGCATTGTTGCCTTGAAAGTTATGTTTTGAAGCTAGAATTCAAATGCTCTAGCTTTAAAATAAATGTATCTTAATGAACTAAAACCAGTGAGTGGGAACCAGACTTTCTTCTCTCAATTGACAGCCAATTTGTAGTGAATATTTTCTGGTATTTTGTCTAGTGCTTTATCCACTCTGCTGCCAAACACCACTTCTCTTAAAATATTCCTAAAGACATGATCGTCATTCATATAGGCATCCCTGCTCAGAATCCGCTTTCCATTTTGTTGTTCGTACATCTGTTAACAATCACTAAAGAAAAAAAATCCCCTTTCATGCATGATGTTGACTTCAATAGTATGTATATCAACTAGAGAAACTGTGGATGAACATCTGACACAATATACACTTCATAGTAAACATAATAAATAATAGAGGGGAAAGATATATGAGTACTGAAATGGAACAGAAGTATAATTAGAAATATATAAGATCATATGGCAAATTAGGAAAAGGGAGAGAGTAGACAATTATCTTGGGTATAGTCTAGTACAGGGCCCCTTAAACTTTTCCCACTCGAAACCCCTTTCTGCCCAAAAGCTTTTTTGTGACCTCTGGTATTCTCCTTCTCTCTTGGCTTTTCTTCGCAAACAAAGATTCAGGAAGGACTCATTCCACGCTTTCTACAAGCACGTTGATGATTCGGAGGTTGGATGTGTCCTTCGAGCCTGTGCAATGGACCTTTCTGGTGGAGCGCAGCCTCACCCTTTAAACCAAAGGTTCATCTGCTGGGGCCTAGCAAGCTGGGATGGTGGCAGCGAGGTCCTCAGGTCGTAGGTTTGGTTCGAGTTTCTTTCTCTTCGATGGTTGAGCTAACAGGGTTAAATGAGCACCATCTGCCCGGGTTTGAAATCAGAGTTTTCCTTCTAGGAAGGTTGCCAAAAGGCTAGAGAGCCCATCCTGCCCTTTGACGCTTTTTGTCAAACCCTTCGGTTGTGACCTGTCTGGCATGGGAGGCCCTATCGGGGCTATTATGCCTCCGTCAGCATAGCTCACAACTTCATTACAGTACACAAGCCTTTTCCCCACAACAAGGGGGCACCAACTGTTGTGGTACAGAGACGGCAGTGGCTGAGTCCAGGAGTTAAAAGATAACAAAAGTTTATTTAAACATCAAATGGAAGTTGGAATAACAAAAAATAGCCTATCTTCGGCTGTAAAAAACCCAATAATCCCAGGAAACCCAAAACCAAAAATGCTGAGAAGAAAAGAACTCAAAAACAGCAGACGTCCTTCTGCGGCGTTCAGTCAAAGGAATGTCCATGAAGCGTAGTCCAATACCGATCCGGGAGTCATGGGACAGGAGAAAAGCAGACAGAAAAGGAGATGTTCCAGAGTCGACAGGAGAGCAGTCACAGCGAAGGTCAAGAGGTACACGGCAGCAGCTAAACAAAAAAGCAGACATGAATCCCAACCCCCCCACCTTTTCCCAATATCAGCTAGAGCTGCCATAGCAGCTCTCCCAAGGAACAAAGTGGATAAAAAACCCAATAACTCACAAGTTATCTGGAAACCAGGAACAAAGATACAGGAACACAGGATACACGAACCAGAATAGCAACTCCTTGACCACCGTGAGGGTCAAGCCAAATACTCACTTCTCTTATAGCACTAACAATCAGAGTCATCAGAGAACCCGCCCTGCTCCAAAGCAGCAGCATTCCCATTCCCTGCAGCTGTTGCACCATGCCCAGATCTCCAAGCCAGCCAAAGCTCTTCTTGACTGAAAGGGCCCCTCTCAGCTTCTGAATGAGAAGACGGCCAGTCCTGATCCATCTGAAACCCCAGAAATGTGCTGTCCCCCGAGTCCGCATTGCATACACCTCTCACTTCCTGCACCAATGCCGAATCTAGGTCTGTATCACTTTCTTCTGACTGTAATTCTGCATTCCCAGGAAACCTTTCAAATGTATCAGACTCAGAAGGATCCCTAAGTAGATGCTGAATTTTCCTCCTCTGTTCTCTGTCTTCGTCAAGGCTTGAAACACTAGCCACTCTCTTTACCCCAGCTGTAGGAGCCTGATCATCCAGAGCCGCGCCCCAAACTGAGCTACTGCTTGATGTTACTGCCTCAGCACCTTCCTCCATGCTACTACCTGTAGTAACTGGAGGCTCATTCACAACACCAACGGAGAGGTATACTTATACACCTCTAGTATATAAGTATACAAAATAGGTATAAAAATTAAACATTGACTGATACTACATCAGCATTTGTAAGACTTGCTAAACAGGCTGATTTTCCTTTTTGTGGAGTACAGTTGAAGTGTTTTCTGCAGAGTCCATTGTAAAAACTGCTAACTGATTTGTGTAAATGGGTGGCATTCAAAAAGCTTTTGGTGTTCCTATTTTTTGTGACCCCAACATTGTGCTAGGGGACCCCATTTGAGGTTGGGATCACAATTTAATAAGCAGTGGTTTGTACTGTATATATGATAAAATTGCTCCATAAAGGTATAACTAGGGTCCTCATTGCAACGGAGAGTTTCACCCATTTCTAAACACTTTAAAATTGGAGCTCCACAGAGAATATCACATGATGTAAGGGCACTTCTGGTGGAACTCCATGAGGTTCCATTTCCGCAGTGTTGTTGTTTATTTATTTAATAATAATGTATGTATCTATTTATTTATGCTATTTATAGCCCGCCTTTCTCAGCCATACAGTGACTCAAGGCGGGTTACAGATTGGCATAATTCCATGCCAGGCATTCATAAAAGAGCAATTAAAAACAATCAACATGACAATATAAAACATATATAAAAACTATTAAAACATATAATCATTGGTGTCCTTCTGTTAAAATGTTATCGTCTGGCCATTCCATATTCATCATTCATAAGAGACTCAAAGCTGCTTAACATAAAAACATTAGCATACAATTTAAAGTATACAAATATGCAAACATTAAAACAGAATTAAATATAATCAGTATTTAAAAATTCACAGTCAAAAACCAGAGAGAGCGGTATACCAAATCGAACCTAATAAATAATAATAATAAATAAATAAAATAATTAATAATCACAGCTAAAAACCATTAAAATCCATTAAAACAGTGCATGGAAATGGAGCCCCAAACCCATATTCAGGAGTCAGGTGTTACCTGATTCCAAACAGAGAAAAGCAGGAGAAAGTGAGGAAAAGATTGGCATCAATGTGGTAAGGATTTGGTGTGGTTGACCATCCCATAATTTAGGGAAAGATGGGAGGGAGTGGCATAAGATGGTTCCCTCCACTTTCTCTCACTTTCCCCTTGCTCATGGGATGAACTCCTATAATTAAGGAGGTTGTGGGCAGGTGAATAGATTAGAACTAAGCAATATTTGGTTTTGGAGCTATCAGTTGTAAAACTGTACATGGCTCCATTTTGAAAAACGGGCTCTGGCTGGTTCGGTTGGTTCATCCAGCCATCAAGGCAAAGGTTCCACTGCCATTTTTTCTCAGCCGCAACAGACATGTGACTATGGAAAACGACTGCTTTCTATTTCTTTCAGGTATACATGGAGCGCAGAGAGGCAGCCATGGGTGGGCACATGGGGTTCCCTGTGAGCCCTGCTTGTTGAGTCAATCAGAACAGAGAAAACTTTTAGCCAAGCTGGGCTTCCATTTTTCTGTTGTGAGCAGGCTTCTGAGAGACAGATCGGTGATCTAAATTCTCAGTGCTACTAGCAGCTCTGCATGGACTGACTTGCTTTTTATTTATTTTATTTATTTATTATTTGATTTTATATTTCGCCCCTCCCTGCAGGCTCGGGCCGGGTTACAACATATAAAACGGGCAGCATGCAACAGCCATGCAGCCCTACAATAAAACATTAAAACATTTAAAATTACATGTCACAACGCAGTAAAGGGGAAGATACAGAAATTGCCTTAGGTCTAGGACCCCAATAGGCAGGGCAATTATGTCAGCATCAGCCGGCCGAGGGGCCTAGTCAAAGGCTTATCTAAATAGGGCAGTTTTACAGGCCCTCCGAAAGGAAATCAGTTCTGAGATGGCTCGGGTTTCCTCTGGGAGGGAGTTCCAGAGCACCAGGGCTACCACAGAAAAGGCTCTTTGCCTAGTTGTAGACAGATGGCAGGAGCGGATTGATGGTATCAGAAGCAGATTTTGTTCTTCTGAACGGAGTGGTCTCGGGGCAAGGCAGTCCTTCAGATACGCAGGCCCTAGGCCGTGCAAGGCCTTAAAGGTTAACACCAACACCTTGAAGGCGATTCAGTACTCGATGGGGAGCCAGTGCAGTTGCCGAAGGATGGGAGTGATGTGCTCCCTTACTGGCGTTCCTGCCAGCAAGCGAGCAGCGGCATTCTGCACTAGCTTGAGTTTCCGGATCGTCGCCAAGGGAAGGCCAACGTAGAGGGTGTTACAGTAGTCCAGCCTCGAGATGACCGTCGCTTGGATCACCGTGGCCAGGTGACCCTGGACAGGTAGGGGGCCAGTCGCCTAGCCTGACGTAGGTGGAAGAACGCCACCCTGCTGACCGAGGAGACCTGAGCCTTCATGGTCAGCAGGGGGTCGAGCTGAACACCTAGGCTCTTAACAAGGGATGATGGGCTTAGTCGCTCGCCATCCAGGGTAGGCAACCGGCACTCATCCAGCCCAGGTCGACTGGGCCACAAGATCTCCGTCTTCAACGGATTCACCTTCAGCCGGCTGGCATGCAGCCAGCCAGTCACGGCTTCCAGGCATTGATGGAAACAATCGGGTGCGGTGTCCGGCCTGCCGTCCATTCTCAGCAGAAGCTGGGTGTCATCAGCGTACTGATAACTCTCCAGACCAAGGTCGCGAACCAGCTGGGCCAGGGGGCGCATGTAAACGTTGAATAATAAGGGGGAGAGGATCGCCCCCTGGGGGACACCACAATTAAGTGGGAGCCTCCCGGAGACCTCCCGGCCCCCCTCCACACGTTGTCCCCGGTCCTGGAGGAAGGAGGCCACCAATTTAAGGGCAGTCCCCCTAACCCCAGACACGGCTAAACGGTGAGTCAACAGTGTGTGATCTACAGTATCAAACGCTGCTGTCAGATCCTTCAAGACAAGCAGGGCCGACCCACCCTGGTCCAGCTGGTGGCGAAGTTGGTCTGTAATGGCGACAAGCACGGTCTCCATCCCATGCCCAATACGGAAGCTGGACTGGAAGGGATCAAATCCAGCTGTGTCTTCTAAGAACCGCTGCAGCTGATCCGCTGCTGCCCTCTCAATTACCTTGCCTAAAACAGGCAAGTTGGAAACAGGCCTGTAATTGGAGGGAGCCGAAAGATCTAAATTCGGCTTCTTCAACATTGTGTAAAAAGTAAACTGCCTATTTAATATTATATGAGTCATTATATGGGGATTAAAAGAGGCAATGGTAAGACCTACCATTGCCTCTTTTAATCCCCATATAATGACTCATATAATATTAAATAGGCAGTTTACTTTTTACACAATTAAGAAACTGCTGCTGATGGTGCCCTTCACATGAGACAAGATTCAAATATGGGGTAGAGGTATCTTTTCTAAAGCCACCATAAAACAATGAGGTATATTATATATTTTTTGAAGAATGGCTAATATCCTTCAGGTGGTGTGGCTTACCTTTCCGTTGGCGCCCCCTTGTCGTGGGGGAGAGGCTTGCATACCCTAATGTAGTTGTGAACTATGCTGGCAGTGGCATAATAGCCACCAATAGGGCCTCCCAGGCTAGACAGGTCACAACCGAAGGGTCTGACAAAGAGCGTCAAAGGGCAGGATGGGCTCTCTAGCCTTTTGGGAACCATCCTAAGAGAAGGAAAACTCTAAATTCAAACCTGGACAGATGGTGCTCGTCTAATCCTGTAATGTCAACCATCTAGAGAAGGTAACTCAAATCAAACCTACGACCTGAGGACCTCGCTCCTACGGTCCAAGCTTGCTAGGCCCTGGCAGACGAACCTTTGGTTTAAAGGGTGAGGCCAGTTCTGTGCACGCTGCGCTCCACCAGAAAAATCCATTGCACAGGCTCAAAGGACACATCCAACCTCCGAAAAAGCATCAACGCGCTTGTAGAAATTGTGGGATGAGTCCTTCATAAGTATCTTCAGTCGTAAAGTAATGCCAGAAGTGTGGCTTCCATTGAAATAAGAAGCAGGGGGCTTCTTAACATTGAAGTCCTTAAAATGATGGCAAGAGGAGCCTCAGTAAATTCCCCATTGTCACCAATGGGCAGGATCTTCCCAGATCTTTCGGTTGACAGATTGAAAAATAGATTTTTTCCCCCCTGGCCAAATACAAGAGGTCCAAAAACTGGTCTGGGGGTCAACCAAAATCCGGATGTAAAAAAAATAGACAGGGTTTAACTGAAGTGCATACCACTAATGGGTTGTTTTTGATGCTACTAAAAGGAACATTAAGCTTTTATTATTTTTCCAATCTGGTTAGAAATTGTCATTTTGAATGGATGGCTCTGGTGTTTGGGAAATTGTCTGATATACCCTGCACTGTTCTGCCAGCTATAGATAAAGTTGTATTGTTTTGAAATAAAGCAAACTTCAGCCTTGTCAAAAATATGAGAACACACTGCATCCCTTTATAGATGACTGATAGTTCTTGTTGAATGATTGGCTATTACTGTAGAAGACTGAAAGCCATTTCATTTTAAATCAGCAAGAGTTTGGCAAGTCAAAAGCAAATTGCCTTCACTCTTTCTAAGGAAAAATGTTTGTTATCAAAACGATTGTATGAGTTCTCAAGAAAATTAAAAGATTGATGCTAAATGAGAAAAGAGGAGTGACAAGACAGACTTACCACCTTATCCTCACTTCTGTGGGTTTTTGCCAAGCTGAGTAGCTTCTATTGATTCCTTTTTGCTATTGATTACTTCTGAGTTAATTACATAGACTAGGGGCCAGAAGTTCCAAAGCCAACTCTGGCCCAATCCAAGAATATCCCATAACATTTGGTATGGAGTGCATTCCATGAACACTGGTCTGTTGGTACAGTAGACACCCACCCAACCGTAAGCATTTGGTGGAGTTCCTACCTGAGAGTAGTAGTCTGCCCCTATATTATTTAGAGTTATTGATGCACTAGGATAAAATTGTTTATTCTTCCATTATATTATAAAAGCTATAATTATAAAGTGCTGAATTGTAGCCTATTGTCAAAGTGCCATGGATTTAAATCCATGCTGTCATTATGATTTTATGTTCCTCCTCTTTCTCTTCCTCTTTTGACAATGATAGTTTTCCTGCAATTTATTATACTTCGTCTTCTTGTTGTATATAACTCCTGATGAAGTTATCTACATTTGTTATCATCTGCTCGCTGTGTATTTTATTGTGCTTTTATTATGTTTTTATAGTGTTTTATATTGTGCTTTTAAACTTTGAGTCCACTGCTGTAAGTTGCCCCGAGCCACGCCAGGAGTGGCAACTCACAAATACGAATATAAATAAATAAATAATACTATATTTTGCATTATCTGTTAAACTTCAATGATATCGTTATGCAGCCTACATAAAATAAATAATTTTATAAATCAAACATAGGAATTACTAACCATTTCCTTTAAGGACTCAAAAATATTTTACATTGTAAAAATCAAAGATTCTATGCGTGAATGTTTTCAATTGGACTACACTATGAAAATGTGGTCATGCATTTTTACTTTCTTAAATTTATTTTTCTTTAATATTTCTTTATCTTCTTTCTACCGTAATGATCCAAAAATAGATCAGTGGCTGATATTGACTTTATACTGTTGGATCCAATAAAGAGTAGCCTGTCTCAAGAGAAAATCCTTTAAATCCAGCCACCAGTCCTAACTGGAATATACCCACTGCATTGTGGGGATTTAGATAAATGTTAATTGCAGAAACAAAGATAAATGCAGAAACAAAATACCATTCAATCCTTGGGAGGTAGGGGACCCATATACTTCTTCAATAAACTACAATGAAATGTAGGGTGAACCTTCCCTAACCCCTTTGACAAAATTAGCTTATATGAAACCTTATTTACCACCTGCTCGATCCTAAATGGGCCAATGTATTTCGGGCTTAATTTCTTTGAGGGTAACCCTAACTTTAAATTCTGAGTAGACAACCACACTAGGTCGCCCTCAGCATACACCTCTCCCTCCTGCCTTCGCTGATCCCCGAACAGCTTATATGACCGCTGCGCTTTTCCCAGGGCTTCAGTCACCTCTTTCCACTCATCTTGAGCTCGCATCTTCCAATCACTCCTCTCCTCCTTCCCTATCTCCAACAACTGAGGCAAAGGGGCCACATCCTGACCGTAAACCACTTCGAAGGGCGATCTTCCAGTAGAAGAATGCACTGAACTATTATACGCCATCTCAGCATATGGCAACAAATCCGACCAATTATTTTGCTCCCTATTACTGAAAATACGCAAATAACCTCCCAAAGATTTCTGCGTTCTCTCCACGCCCCCATTGCAGCAAGGATGATACGCAGTAGTAAGCCTCCTCTCAGCCCCTAAGATCTCCAAAAACCGTTCCCAAAACCGGGCAGTAAACTGTACTCAACACTTGCTCCGGACACCCGTGCAACCTATACACATGCTGCACATACAATTCAGCTAACCTCTCCGCTGAAGGCAAACCCTTTAAAGGGACGAAATGAGCCTGTTTAGAAAACAGATCCAACACTGTCCATATGTAACGATTGCCGCGACTAGAGGGCAACTCCCCCACAAAATCCGTACTAACATGCGTCCATGGCTGCACCGGAGAAGCCACTACCTGAATCAAACCCTGTGGCTTAGCAGCGGGAACTTTGCTTCGCGCACAATCCTCACAACTTCCCACATACTCCTTAATCTCTGTCCTCATACCAGGCCACCAATAGCGTTTCTTTACATTCAAGAGAGTCTTGGTAACTCCCCAATGGCCTGCAGTCTTATGATCATGATTAAACCTTAACACTTTCTTCCTCACCACTTGAGGCACATACACCTTAGTTCCCACAAGCCATAACCCGTTCAACCACTTACACTCCTCCCTATGACTACGCAACCAAACATCCTCTTCGTACCCCTTCTGCAGCTCTAAACACCATTCATCTACCACCTCTTCCTCCTTCTTTACCTCCTCTTTCACTTGAGACCTTGTCTGCACTGCCAGACCCCATTGCTCCTTGGTAAACACCTCCTGAGACCTAGTAAAAGAATCCTCCCCCACATGAGGATAACGAGATAAAGCGTCTGCCACCACATTCTCCTTTCCTTTGATATGTTGCAATGAAAAATTAAACCGCGCAAAATATTGAGACCATCTCACCAATTTGGGAGATAGCTTTTGAGGATTCTTCAGATACTGTAGATTCTGATGGTCAGTCAGCACCACGAAAGGGAAAACAGCCCCCTCCAAAAACTGACGCCACGTCCCTCAACGCACTCTTCACGGCAAAAGCCTCTTTCTCCCATACTGGCCATTTCCTTTCCTGCTCCCCAAACTTTTTAGAAAAATATGCACAGGGTCTCAGGTTCCCCTGTTGATCCTTCTGCAACAACGCTCCTCCGTATGCCCACGCCGAAGCATCACACTGCACCACAAAAGGCTTTCCCGTATCAGGATGCATCAAAAAAGGGCCGCTGGTGAAAGCCCCTTCAACCTCACAAAGCTTCCTGACACTCGTCCGTCCACCCTATCTTAGAACCTGGGGACCTAGTCCTCTTAGACTCCCCCTTCCCCTTAGTCTTTAACAACTCCGTAAGAGGAAGAGTTATTGTCGCAAATGCAGGAATGAAAGTGCGATAGAAATTTGCCAAACCCAGAAAAGCCTGCAACTGTCTGCGGGTTTGTGGAGCTTCCCAGCTCAACACATCCTCCACTTTAGTCGGATCCATAGCCACGCCACTCTCGCTAATCCGGTAACCCAAAAAATCAATCTGACTCCTTCCAAACTCACACTTACTCAACCTGACATATAACTTAGCTTGCCTCAACCTTTCCAACACCTCCCGAACCAAACGAACATGCTCATCTTGGGTACGCGTCACAATCACAATATCATCCAAATATACAAACACCCCCTTATATAAAAGGGGGTGCAACACCTCATTTATCAACTGCATGAAAATACCGGGAGCTCCGGCCAATCCGAATGGCATCACGACCCATTCATACAGCCCAAGGGGGCAAGAGAAAGCTGTCTTCCATTGGTCACTTTTCCTCACTCTCACCATATGGAACGCGTCTTTCAAATCCAGCTTAGTGAAAAATCTACCTCCCCCCAACTGACCTAATAGATCCTTAATTAGTGGTAAAGGGTAACAATTAGTAGTACTGATGGCATTCAGACCCCGATAATCAATACACAATCGTAACCTCCCATCCTTCTTTTCCCGAAATAACACCGGTGCAGCAATAGGGGACTCGGACCTTTGGATAAACCCTTTCCTTAAGTACTCGTCAATCTGCTCTCTTAACGCTACTTTCTCCTGCACCGTCATAGCATATATCTTAGGTTTAGGCAATACCGCCCCCTCTTTAACCTCCACCCGACATTGAACATTTCGGAAAGGGGGAAGACTTTGGGCCAATATAGGGTTAAACACATCCGCATAATCCCAATATTCCTCGGGCACTCCCTGCACCTTAACCAAATCCTTTTTTTCCATATTCGATTCACATTGCAAAACCCCAGTCCTCCAATCAATTTTGGGATTAGCCTGCTCTAGCCATGGCAATCCCAGCACTACCTCATGGCCCTTAATAGGTGCCACCACAAAGTCTATATTACCTTCCCAAGGCCCAACCCGACCTTTTAAATCTTTAGTGCCCAATAAAGACGGCTCACCGCCCATAGAAGACCCATCTAACTGAGTAAAGACCACCGGCACTGGTAAATTTTTAGTTTCTCCCCCTAAACTATCTACCAACTTTGGCGACATGATGTTTTCTGAGCACCCACAATCAATCAATGCCTGTTTCTCTATTACCTTCCCTCCTTTATACAATCCCAATGAACACTGTACACTTGGGGCACTCACTAACACTCTTTGAGTCCATATTGTCGCCTACAGCCGCTTTAGCTGAAGCCACTTTTTCTGATCCGGCAACTGCTTCTGCCGGCACTGGGATGCAAATGACCTGGTTGGGAACAAATGAAACAGAGGCCCCTTCCCATCACAGGTTTTTTCATAACACTGGAACGTCCGTCACTGCCACCACGCCTGGCCTCTCCTCCCCAGAACCGTCCTTCTCCAAAGTTGCGTCCTGGGCCTCTGGACCTCGCCACCTGGAACTTTCGACGTTGCACCTGGGCTAAGATCCCCTCCACACTGCCGGCAAGCTGGATCCATCCGTCCACGTCACCCGGATCATCTCGATGTAAACACCATTCCAGGATCTCCCTCCGCAGACCACCTTTAAAAAGCTCTAGCAGCGTTGCCTGGGACCACTCAGCGACCTTACCCGCCAAACTCATAAACTCCTCCGCATACTCCGTCACAGATCGGGGGCCCTAAACCAAGCTGCGCAATGCCTCCTTAGCTTTTATCCTCTCCAAAGGATCACGGAAACGATTTCGGATAGCTTGCAGAAAGGCCCGGACAGTCCTCAAACAGGGGTCCTTTCGATCATGGCATTGTACGTACCATTCGGCCACTCGTCCTTTGAACACTCCTCCAATGGCACGTACTCTACTGCAATCGCTTGGGTACAAATGACCATAATCCTCCATATGGTCATTTACTGCAGCAATGAAAAAGGCCACCTTGCAAGCTTCTCCCTCAAATTCCACTCGCAAAGGTTCCTTCTTCAACCGGCTTCCAAACTCTTGGGACTGTACTCCCCTCCCCTGGGGAGCCTCCGGCCTCCGAACTCCTCTCCCCATCCCCGCAGGCTGCGGGAGATTTGGATACAGCCTCTCCCGAATGCGGTTCACCGGAGCCGGATTTCCCTCTGACATAGGGACCCCTGGGCCTTCCCCTGGATGGTCACCCGCAGTCCACACTCCCGAAGGAGATCTAGGACGCTCATCAGCTGTACCGCCTTCCATCCAGGAGTAAAAGGTAAAATCTCCTCCTCCAGGGCCACTCCACACTGAATCCACCGGCTCCCTCCGCGACATCGCTCGGGACATCCTCCTCAGAGTTTGCTCCATCGCCTCCATCTTGCACCGCATCACCTCCAACTCTGACGGCTCTTCCGGTTCAGTGGTTTCACTTCCATTATCCTCCAGGTCCACCTGAGCTGGGGCAACCTTCCCCGCAGCTTCTCTGGTCCTGCCATCTACTGGATCCACCTGAGCTGTTCCACCTCTCCGCACAGCTTCTCTGGTTCCTCCGGCCATCCGGAAATCCACCTGAATGGGAGCTCTCGCCCCCATTTCTCTGGATACACCTCCTCTGGAGCTCACCTGAGTGGACCACAACCTTCGTTCTTCCGCTTCTCTGAGCTCGTCCACCTGAGCTGACGAACGCCAAGACGCCATCGCTTCTCTGGACTCGTCCGGGAATCCCACATGGTCGATAGTGGTCCACTCCCACTCCATGGTTCTCCGGATCTCATCAGGAGCAAGGTTCCACATGTCGATGTACTCCTCCTCCTCTCTCGCCGACCTCGCCATTTCTGGGACAGTCGAAACGGGCTTTAGCTTCTGTAATGACTCTCCAACTTCGGTCAGGAAATATGCGTAGATAGTAGCACAGTCCAACACGATTTTATTGCAGGTACATAACTTGTGAAGCTAAAGCAAAGTCCCGCCACCCAAACACACCTTTTATACCCTAACCCCCCTCCCCTTGCCCATGCAATGTCCAAGGAGGGTTGCACCATATCCGGGTGAGTCAGCAGTTCCCATAGTCCAGGGGATATGACCTCATGAGGCTCTGAGTTCGCATATTTAGAACAGCGTCAATGTCCATGTCCAGAGGAGGTTACCTCACTTCCTCTATGACTCATCAGGCATCTGGAAGTTGCATCACTTCCAGTCTGACACAGCACAACTTCTCAGGAACTGGAGCAAAGGTCAGCACAGCTCTCACAGAACTGGGACAAAGGTCAATACCACCTCAAGGCAGACTGGGAATCTGAACTTCCTCAAAGCTCAGATTTCCCAGCTCTGACACAGAAATGGGTTTTAATGATCTGCCCTAGCTGAAACTAGCAGTTGTGCTCAGGCTGTAGCATTCTAAATAAAGTCATTATTTGCTGCTCTGAAAGACGTTCTGAGAAAAGAGAAACAAGAAAAAAATCTTCTTCTATGAATTGTGACCAGAATACCAGGTGCTGCCCTAGTCATCAGATGAACTTGGGCAGTGTCCAGTCTCCATGTCTCCATCTCACCAATTTGGGAGATAGCTTTTGAGGATTCTTCAGATACTGCAAATTCAGTGGCACCAAAGGGAAGAACTGGCTTGGCAGAAATTCTTTAGAGTTCTTTGCCCAGTCTGCCTTATGTCATAGAATGACTGATAAAAATACTTCACAAGTATTTTTCACCTTATTGTCCCAATGACTCCGAGCGTTTTATAAACCTATGCAGTAGTAGTATGACCACTCAGCTACTAGAGCAATAGAGTCACCCACCAAGTGAAGGGAAGCTGGTCATCCTTGATCTAGATTTAATTCCAAAACAGTGCCAAATGGATTCCTTTAATTAAATATTTGAAGAGCTAGGTTGGCAACATACCAAGTGATTCTTCATATTGCTGTTCTTTGTCAACAGTATATTTGGGGTTCTTTTGCATCTATTGTAGCATTTTCCAACTCTAGTGTTGTCTAGGAAAAGATCAGAACCTGACTCTTCTGCCTCAAAAAATACTGGAAGGAAAAAAATCAATACCAGAGGTAAGGAAGAAACCGCCACCGATGTTGCTTTTCACACAACACAAGCTTCAAATGTGGGGACACTTTGTTGTTCCTAAAGTGTAGGTTTTTCCCATGATTCCTGAGTCAATTGGCAAGTGACTTATTCCTCAATTCCCTGCATAGAGACATGTGAAAATGCCCAATTTAACATATGATGGGAATCCCCACCTGCCCGTTTGTAAATACAACGGTGATGTCATCCTGGAGGGAGGAGCCGAAATGAGCAGAATTGATTCCTTTCTGTCACCATTACCATTTTGGGAGTGAGGCAGTATAGCAAACAAGATATTCCAAACATTCAGGAGAAAATAGTAAGAATGCAAATCCTGTAACCTTTGCAAGCTCCCCCTTTCAGCCCCCTCTTACTGTTTTGGGTTATAAAAGTCTTTTTGAACTCTTGCCTGAAACTCCTGCTGTGCTACTTTTGCCTATCAAAAAGATAGCAGAGAGAGATTTAAGAGAGCAAAAGCTTAATTTCCCCACTCCCTCCTGTAAGAACACAAAACAACCCCTCTATATATGTTGTTTTTCGGGCTGTAAGTTTAACTCCTGAGGTACCAATGGAGAAGTTAAAAAATAAAAATAAAACAGACGAAGAACAATGGGGAAAACAAGTCTTTACTGCATGGTGACACATCAAATGGGAAAAACTTAAAGAAAGCAGAGAGAAGGATGAGGTATGACGGAGGTAGGAAAATTTTCCATGTAATTTCAAAATGGAGTATGCTGAAGCTTTATGGAAAACCTACTCTCCAAAACACTTAACAGGTTCTGTGGGATGAAGTCCTAAGTCTCAATCAATATAATATTTCAGAATTCTAAAAGTACAAAATGCTTTGTGAGATTAAACAATAACTAATAAACAAAATAATCCAATAATCAAATGTCCTTTAATTCAAAAAAAATAATGTTAGATCAGTTTAGTTTACAACAACCACAACCATATACAGAGACACATACAAAGCACCAGAGTGTTGTGTTTTCTTTTTTTGTGAAATGCTGGGTGTAAAGTTTGTTATAAAAGCAAGCATTAAATATAAGAAGGACTTGTCCCATTCAGTCAATGAAATGTTACTTGGAGCAAATTGTGGAAACACCGTATATTATATACTATTAAAAAGCTTTGGTGCAAAATGGGAATATTTTATAATAAGCAGTCCATAACGTTTTAATGTAGTAAGCAGCAGTACTTGAAAGACATCAGCTCATAAGCCTAGGATTCTGGAAGAAGACAGGAATCAAATCTGGAGGTTCCTAAACACTGAAGAGGTTTTATCCTGACAAGATGACTTGCCCTTCCAACAGGAAGAACCCCTTCAAGGAGAGATTATGCCCCTATGAGTCTAGACACATAGAAACAACTGATCATGTGCTCCCCTTGCATGTTCTATAGAGATATTAGAACTAATTTCATTACACCATGGCTTCTAAAAATCAGGGTGCACTGAAAATATTACTCCACCTACTGCTTTTGGACTCTAGCATTACAATAATTTACAGTGTTGCTAAGTTTTGTGCTGCAGCACTTAAAATTTAGAGAGATAATGATCGATCTCTCAAGGCAACATCCCGTTGGGAATGTAGCTAAAGCAGCCCATTACAGCTGAAATGCTACTAGATTTGCAATGTGCCCTCTTGTCCCATTTGGTGCCCCTCCCCTGATGCTTTCACCCATCCTATTGGTCTTTCCCTCTCAATTCCATACCTGCTCCATTGGCCTGTGTTTTTAAAACTCTGATTTCAGGCTGTTTTCTAATATATATTTTTGTGACTCTATCACTGGGGAACTGTGTTTCCCCTTCCCAGAGCGTTTGTGCCCACGTTGTGCTGGTCAAGCACCAAAATAAAGTTTTCATTGATTGACAGAAATTTGGTCATTAATGTATATTCACTGAAATCCATATAATTTCTAAGCAGGCTGATATTTTATATAATTCCTAGTTTACATGTGTGCTGGACTCAACATTGATGTTTTAATTATACTATTTCTGCAAAAAGCTTGATTTGGGAGAGGTTTTGCTAAATAGATTCACGCAATAGTGCTGGTAACTGGCAAGAAGGGCGTTTACAATTTATGGTATGTTTGTATGAAATAAATTCATCTTTTTGCTGGACTAGGAAGACCCATTTGGATGTGACATGTAGTTAGTTTATTTATTTATTTATTTATTATTGAGGCTTCTATGCCGCCGACTCCCGGAGGCTCGCGGCGGCTCACAAGAGCCATAGGCATAAAACAAAGATTAAAAACATAAAACAAGTGAACAATTAAAACAGTAGCAGAACAATAGCAAAGCAGGCAGTAAAACAGCAAGCAGCAAACAGTTGCCACTACACAATACCCAGAGTACGCGGGCCTACTCTCCAAAGGCCTGCCTATACAGATGGGTTTTGCAGGCCCGCCTAAATGGAAGTAAATCCCTCAGGGCTCTGGTTTCGGCCGGGAGGGCGTTCCACAGCGTGGGGGCTATGACGGAGAACGCCCTCCGGCGGGTAGATGTCAGGTGAGCCGACTTTGCAGATGGTATTTCCAGGAAGTTGGCATCCTCAGACCGTAGTGATCTCGATGGGCAGTAGGGGGTGAGGCGGTCCCTCAGATACGCTGGCCCCAGACCGTATAAAGTCTTGAAGGTAAGAACCAACACTTTGAAGGCTGGCAGGGAGTCTACCTAAGCTGCTGGAGGTGGTGTCGGAGTGGGCATTGAGGTTCCCTAAACTTATTGTGTTGGGGGACTTCAATGTCCACGCCGACGCCGCCTCCCCGTCACCAGCAGCCTTGGACCTAGTGTCCACCATGGAGACACTAGGACTCTCACTCTGTAAGACCGGTCCCACACATCAGGCCGGGCACACCCTGGATTGATCTCGCGGCCGGGGTCCAAGTGACCCTAACCTCTATTGTAGAGGTTCCATGGTCGGATCACGGTGTCCTGGAAGTCCGTCTTGAGGTGGCCTCTCCTCCCGGTAAGGGTGCTGAACCTATTCTGGTTCGCCCGAGGAGACTTATGGAACCCACTAGGTTCCTGAATGCTCTGAGGGATTTGGAGCTCACCAGCGAATCAGTCGACAGGCAAGTGGAATGCTGGAACATCTGTCTTTCCACAGCCCTAGACGAGATCGCCCCCAGACGCCCTCTCATCCCCCGCAGTTATCGCTCGCCTTGGTTTACCGAGGAGTTACGGGCGATGAAACGGAGGAAGAGACAGCTAGAGGACGTGTGGCGAGACCTCCGTGACGGAGCATCGAGATCGGCTTATAAACAATTTAAGGATGTTTATGAGCGTGCTATCAAGGAAGCCAAAAAGGTCCACTACTCTTCCTTGATAGAGTTGGCCAGTTCACGCCCAGCTCAACTTTTTAAAATAATTCGGTCATTGACCACAATTTCGACGGTCCCAAATGATAGGGATTTGGCTCCCACAGCTGAGGCATTCCCGCCTGTGTCCAATTTGCCTTTTTTAGGCAAGGTAATTGAGAGGGCAGCAGTGGATCAGCTGCAGCAGTACTTAGAAGACACAGCTGGACTCGATCCCTTCCAGTCCGGCTTCCGTATTCGGCATGGGACGGAGACCGTGCTTGTCGCCATTACAGACTAACTTCGCCGCCAGCTGGACCAGGGTGGGTCAGCCCTGCTTGTTTTGTTAGATCTAACAGCAGCGTTTGATACCGTAGATCATGTACTGTTGGCCCACCGCCTAGCCGTGACCGGAGTCAGGGGGACTGCCCTTAAATGGGTGGCCTCCTTTCTCCGGGATCGGGGACAGCGTGTGGAGAGGGGAGAGGAGGTCTCGGGAGGCTCCCATTAAGTTGTGGGGTCCCCAGGGGCCATCCTCTCGCCCTTATTATTTAACATTTACATCGCCCCCCTGGCCCAGCTGGCCCGTGACTTTGGTCTGGAGTGTGATCAGTATGCGGATGACACCCAGCTCCTGCTGAGAATGGACGGCAGGCCGGACACCGTACCCGATTGTTTCCATCACTGCCTCGAAGCCGTGACTGGATGGCTGCGTGCCAGCCGGCTGAAGGTGAACCCGTCGAAGACGGAGATCTTGTGGCCTGGCCGACCTGGGCTGGATGAGTGCCGGTTGCCTACCCTGGATGGCGAGCAACTTAGCCCATCACCCTTGGTTAAGAGCTTAGGTGTTAGATTGGACTCCTCGCTGACCATGGAGGCCCAGGTCTCCGTGGTCAGCGGGACGTCGTTCTTCCACCTCGACAGGCTAGGCGACTGGCCCCCTACCTGTCCAGGGCCGACCTGGCCACGGTGATCAAGTGGACGGTTATCTCGAGATTGGACTACTGTAACGCCTACATGGGTCTTCCTTTGTCGACAATCCGGAAACTCAAGCTGGTGCAGAATGCCGCGGCTCGCTTGCTGGTGGGAGCACCAGTGAGGGGGCACATTACTCCCATCCTCCGGCACCTTCACTGGCTCCCTATTGAGTACCGGATTGCCTTCAAGGTGTTGGTTTTAACCTTTAAGGCCTTGCACGGTCTAGGGCCTATGTACCTGAGGACCGCCTTACCCCGTACGTTCCCCAAGATCACTGCGCTCGGAAGAGCAAAATTTGCTGGTTATACCATCGTCCCGCTCCTGTCACCTGTCAGTACAAGACAGAGAGCTTTCTCTGGCAGCTCCAGCACTCTGGAACTCGCTCCCGGACCACATTAGTGGTCCCTGAACTCCTCCTTTCTGAAGGGAATGTAAAAGCGACCCTCTTCAGACTGGCGTTTGGGTAATCTTAAGCCGCTGGGCCCGTCTCGCTCAGTAGGAATAAATAGACTGTTCTACTATAGTTACGCGTGAGTTTTATTGTATGTTTTTATGATATGTTTTATGATGTGTTTATTGCTGTATCGTTGTTCTATTGTGTACCTACATTTTGTGATCCGCCCCGAGCCTGCTGGGAGGAGCGGAATATAAAACCAAATAATAAATAAAATAAAATAAAATAAATAAATAAATAAGGCGATCCGGTGCTCAATAGGTAGCCAGTGCAGATCCTGCAAAACAGGTGTTATACGGCTACCTGCTGGCGTGTTCTGCACCAGCTTGAGCTTCCGGATCGACGACAGAGGAAGGCCAACGTAGAGCGCGTTACAGTAATCTAGCCTCGCGATGACCGTGGCTTTGGATCACCGTGGCCAGGTCGTTCCGGGAGAGGTAGGGGGCCAGCCTCCTTGCCTGGCGGAGGTGGAAAAAAGCAGCCTTGCTGACCACAGAGACCTGGGCCTCCATGGTCAGCTGGGAGTCCAAATGGACTAGGCTCTTCACAGACGGCGCTGGGCACAGCGCCGCACCGTCAGGTCGGAGCGGGCACCCACCCCGCCAGGGCGACCCAGCCACAAGATCTCCGACTACGCAGTTCACCCTCAACCTACTGGCTCGCAGCCATCCAGTAAACGGCTTGAGGCAGTGCTGAAATTATCGGGGACGGACTCCCGGCCTGCCCCCATCCTCAGAATGAGCTCGGTGTCATCAGCGTACTGGTGACAAACCCAGCCATAACTCCGCACCAGCTGTGCAGCGGCTGCATGTAGATGTTAAATAACAGAGGGGAGAGAATAGCCCCCTGAGGAACTCCGCAAACTAATGGGGAGCTCTCGGAGACCACCTCGCCCCTCCTCACACGCTGAGACCGCTGGCGGAGGAAGGAGGTCAGCCATTTTAGGACAGTCCCCCTCACTCCAGCCATGGCCAGGCGGTGGATCAATAGATTGTGGTCGACCGTGTCCAAGCGCTGCCGTGAGTCAATAACACGAGCAGCGCAGACCCGCCTTAGAGCTGGCAGCGGAGTTGGTCTGTGATGGAGACCAGGACCGTCTCCGTCCCGTGCCCCGAACGGAAGCCGGACTGGAAGGGGTCTAGCCACGTTGCATCATCTAAGAAGGACTGCAATTGCTCCATTACTGCCTTCTTGCAAATTAATTGTCAAAGTCCTTGCATGCAAAAAAAACCTGGTGACAAAGTGGAGTTTCAAGTACAATAGCTTGCAACCTGCATAGATATTAGGCTGAGTTTTCTGTGAAAGAAGATTCACTCTCTGGAGACTCTAACATTTTATTTGTGAGCTTACCTTATTGTTATGACTGGCTGCCCATGTTTCTTACTCTGAAAAGCCCCATGAGGAAGGTTACTGCATGACATCTTTCCTGAGCTTAACTGAAGTGTGAGAAGCAGGGATGGCTGCAAGAAGATGACTACATAATGAAAAAGAAAGGACATTTTGTGCACACTCTTGGATAACATGTCTCAGACAAATACAAGGACTTTGCATGTCACTCTAGGGATGGAAGAAATATTCAAAAATATTTGGGAAATGGTTGAAAAACACATTTCTTGAGTGTCAAGAAAGAAATCCTGATGACAAAAATCTTTACTGCATATTTACGATTTGAGATATTTTATACACAAAATTTGCACATGACTACTTTTTCTGTCCAAAAACTACCATGTATGCACAGAAATATTTCCTGCATAGAATAGGTTGCTTCTATGCAAAACAGCCCTTGCAAATTTTGTACAAATTAAGTTGCAAATTACAAGTTTTCTTCAAAAACTGCTTTACTTTGGAATATTTTTCACAGTAGGAAGATAATTTCTAAAATGACTCATGCTTCCTTCTGAGAGCAAGCCAGCGAATAATTGCATCTCTCATTCATTCATGGAAATGCCCCTGAATGATTAAAAATGATTAAAAAGGAAATGTCAGAACATTCCTATGAATGAGGTAGGGAAACAATGACTGCCCCTTTGGGGAGATAAAATGGGGTATAAATAAATATAAATATAATAATGATGGTGGTGATGATAACAATTTCTCAGTTGCTGAAAAAGATATCATTTTCCCTTTCATCACACTGAATAAGAATGGTCGGGACAAATGTGGAGAGAATTTGAGAAATGGATTCAGAATCATCACACCACCACGGAATGCTCTAATGGG
>JARBWK010000010.1:123475816-123570054 GCA_030556195.1 Anolis apletophallus
TGTTTTCTGCAGAGTCCATTGTAAAACTGCTAACTGATTTGTGTAAATGGGTGGCATTCAAAAAGCTTTTGGTGTTCCTATTTTTTGTGACCCCAACATTGTGCTAGGGGACCCCATTTGAGGTTGGGATCACAATTTAATAAGCAGTGGTTTGTACTGTATATATGATAAAATTGCTCCATAAAGGTATAACTAGGGTCCTCATTACAACGTAGAGTTTCACCCATTTCTAAACACTTTAAAATTGGAGCTCCACAGAGAATATCACATGATGTAAGGGCACTTCTGGTGGAACTCCATGAGGTTCCATTTCCGCAGTGTTGTTGTTGTTTATTTATTTAATAATAATGTATGTATCTATTTATTTATGCTATTTATAGCCCGCCTTTCTCAGCCATACAGTGACTCAAGGCAGGTTACAGATTGGCATAATTCCATGCCAGGCATTCATAAAAGAGCAATTAAAACAATCAACATGACAATATAAAACATATATAAAAACTATTAAAACATATAATCATTGGTGTCCTTCTGTTAAAATGTTATCGTCTGGCCATTCGATATTCATCATTCATAAGAGACTCAAAGCTGCTTAACATAAAAACATTAGCATACAATTTAAAGTATACAAATATGCAAACATTAAAACAGAATTAAATATAACCAGTATTTAAAAATTCACAGTCAAAAACCATTAATAATCACAGCTAAAAACCATTAAAATCCATTAAAACAGTGCATGGAAATGGAGCCCCAAACCCATATTCAGGAGTCAGGTGTTACCTGATTCCAAACAGAGAAAAGCAGGAGAAAGTGAGGAAAAGATGGGCATCAATGTGGTAAGGATTTGGGGTGGCTGACCATCCCATAATTTAGGGAAAGATGGGAGGGAGTGGCATAAGATGGTTCCCTCCACTTTCTTTCACTTTCCCCTTGCTCATGGGATGAACTCCTATAATTAAGGAGGTTGTGGGCAGGTGAATAGATTAGAACTAAGCAATATTTGGTTTTGGAGCTATCAGTTGTAAAACTCTACATGGCTCCATTTTGAAAAACGGGCTCTGGCTGGTTCGGTTGGTTCATCCAGCCATCAAGGCAAAGGTTCCACTGCCATTTTTTCTCAGCCGCAACAGACATGTGACTATGGAAAATGACTGCTTTCTATTTCTTTCAGGTATACATGGAGTGCAGAGAGGCAGCCATGGGTGGGCACATGGGGTTCCCTGTGAGCCCTGCCTGTTGAGTCAATCAGAACAGAGAAAACTTTTAGCCAAGCTGGGCTTCCATTTTTCTGTTGTGAGCAGGCTTCTGAGAGACAGATCGGTGATCTAAATTCTCAGTGCTACTAGCAACTCTGCATGGACTGACTTGCTTTTTGACTCATATAATATTAAATAGGCAGTTTACTTTTGACACAATTAAGAAACTGCTGCTGATGGTGCCCTTCACATGAGACAAGATTCAAATATGGGGTAGAGGTATCTTACCATTTCTAAAGCCACCATAAAACAATGAGGTATATTATATACTAGCTTGGGGACCCGGCCCTGCCCAGGTCATTTGAGAAGTGCAGCAGGATGTACAGTGGGTCATGGGGGCTCTGTGTGCCATGTTTAGTCTTGATCCATCATTATTGGGAGTTGCAGTGGTATCATGAAGGTAGTGCAAGTCCCATCATCTCTGTGTGTCCCGTCCCCCCAAAGTGTAGTAGGATGTAGATTGGGTCATGGGGGCTCTGTGTGCTAAGTTTGGTCTGTATTGGTGAATGGATGAGGGATGCATTGTTTTTCGGAAGTGAGTGAAGGTACTTCAAGTCCCATCATCCGTGGTCCATCTCACAGTAAACTGCACCAGGCTGTAGAGTGGGTCATGAGGGCTCTGTGTGCCAGATTTGGTGTTGATCAGTCATTGGATTAGGTTTGTAGCAGGATTGGGAAGTGAGGGAAGCTACTGCAAGTCCCATCATCCATGTTCTGTCCCCCTCCAAACTTCAGTAGGATGTAGAGTGGGTCACTGGGGCTCTGTGTGCCAAGTGTGGACTTTCCCGGTGTTTGTTGGGGGCCACAGTGGTGTGTGGGAACAGAGGGGGTGTAAAAGTACTACAAATCCCATCATCCATTGTCAGTCCTCCCCCAAACCTCACCAGGATGTGATGGCAGTCATGGGGGTTATGTATGGCAAGTTTGGTCTCGATCAGTGATTGGATGAGGGTTGCAGCGGACTTGGGAAGTGAGTAGAGCACTTCAAGTCCCATCATCCATGGCCCACCCTCCTCGAACTGCACCAGGACGTAGAGTGGGTCATGGGTGCTGTGTGTGCTGAGTGTGGTCTGTATTGGTCCTTTTGGTGGCCTCAGTGGTCTGTGGGAACCAAAGTCTTGAAAGTACTACAAATCCCATAAGACATGGGTCATGTCATAGGGGGGTTATGTGTACCAAGTTTGGTGCAGGTCCATCACCCGCGCTGGTCGCTGTGGCCTGTGAAAGTGGCTGCCACATATCTGCCCTGGCCTGTGAAAGTGGCTGCCACATATCCGCCCCTAAACTCTATTTTGGGGCCTGTAATGTTATGGCCTGCTATTGGTAACTTTAAAAGGGTGCATGGCAGGCAGCCGTTTTCTAAAAGCTGAGGAGGAGAATACAGGAATCCATTTTGTTTTCACAGAGCCAAGTGGGAGGAATGTTGATTGTGCATTTTTCCCCTCAGTGGGAAGAAATCCTGTTGTTTGAATGTAGAGGCCTGGATTCTGGGTTGCTGGCTTTTTCCCCTCAGTGGGGAAGAAATCCTGTTGTTTGAATGTAGAGGCCTGGATTCTGGGATGCTGGCTTTTTCCCCTCAGTGGGAAGAAATCCTGTTGTTTGAATGTAGAGGCCTGGATTCTGGGTTGCTGGCTTTTTCCCCTCAGTGGGAAGAAATCCTGTTGTTTGAATGTAGAGGCCTGGATTCTGGGTTGCTGGCTTTTTTTCCCCTCAGTGGGAAGAAATCCTGTTGTTTGAATGTAGAGGCCTGGATTCTGGGTTGCTGGCTTTTTTCCCCTCAGTGGGAAGAAATCCTGTTGTTTGAATGTAGAGGCCTGGATTCTGAGTTGCTGGCTTTTTTCCCCTCAGTGGGAAGAAACCCTGTTGTTTGAATGTAGAGGCCTGGATTCTGGGTTGCTGGCTTTTTTCCCCTCAGTGGGAAGAAATCCTGTTGTTTGAATGTAGAGGCCTGGTTTCTGGGATGCTGGCTTTTTTCCCCTCAGTGGGAAGAAATCCTGTTGTTTGAATGTAGAGGCCTGGATTCTGGGTTGCTGGCTAATCAGTGGCTATCAATGCCCTCTGTCTGGTGCCTTAGAATTTTGGAGTGGCGAGGCTGTCCAATCAAAGAACTTTATGCAAATAGCTGCCACATATCCGCCCTTCCGCCCTCCGCATACACACATACACACACACATACACACATACAAACATTCCGTTTTATAAAGGTATACAGATTTTTTGAAGAATGGCTAATATCTTTCAGGTGGTGTGGCTTACATTTCCGTTGGTGCCCCCTTGTCATGGGGGAGAGGCTTGCATACCCTAATGTAGTTGTGAACTATGCTGGCAGTGGCATAATAGCCACCAATAGGGCCTCCCATGCCAGACAGGTCACAACCGAAGGGTCTGACAAAGAGCGTCAAAGGGCAGGATGGGCTCTCTAGCCTTTTGGGAACCATCCTAAGAGAAGGAAAACTCTAAATTCAAACCTGGACAGATGGTGCTCGTCTAATCCTGTAATGTCCACCATCTAGAGAAGGTAACTCAAATCAAAGGGCTTCTTAACATTGAAGTCCTTAAAATGATGGCAAGAGGAGCCTCGTAAATTCAGGAAAAATATCTGAACACAGAATATTCAAAGTATTTTGTATTGGATGATTACTCTGATGGTGTGTCAGGCAAATTAAATATATAAACCCAAATCGGGTGCCAGAACAAACAAAACAACTTAATCCCACAGCTGGAATAATACACTTCGAAATCAATGTCAATCAAGGTAAGTTCACAAGTTCGCAAGTGGGTAAAGAAGACGGAGTAACGCCACTATATATATAGTATTCCACCCCGATGGGTATTTGTAATCCCACTCCGATGGGTGTTTGTAATCCAGTAAGGGAATAGGAGGCAAACTTGCCGTAAACTACAATCGTAGGCTCAGTGGCGTCCCCAATCCGGAGAGTTGGTTATACGGGCGATATCTGCAGAGTCTTCTGGCCGACGAGGACACAAGTGTACAGGGGTCCCACCTCGTTTTGACCCCCACGGGTCTTTTTCAAGGCCAAAGTAACGATCCCCACGTAGCGCATCTCAGGGCAGGCGGCGAGAATCTAACATAGATATAAAGACGCTTATAGTGTATATTCACATTACATATATATAGTAAGCATTCAAATAAAGTAACCACTGTTATTTATACAACATAAATGAAAATGGAAGCACAAGGTACTACATAAACATGGAATTTACCTTGGAGAAAGGTTTTCCGGTGTATTCCACCTCAATAGGTGGGGCAAATGCGCACACACAGGTAAATGAGGGAGGATTTAGTAGGTGAGGGAAATCTACAGGTGAGGTGATTAAAGGAGAAGATTATTGATAGGGATCTTTTCGTTCAGGCCCCACGGTTGCTCAGTTTTTAAAAGGTCCATCCATTTACTTTCTGCCCTCAATAATGTCTTCTGGGCATCACCGTGGGGTGGGACTCTGACGATTTCCAAGCCACAGAATTGAAGGTCATTCGGGCTATGTTGATATGTTTTATAGTGCATGTATAGCGGAGAATCCTCCGAGTGCTGGCGGATTCTCGAATGGTGTTCCGAGACCCTCGTTCGGAGGCTCCTCCCCATTTGGCCCACGTAAAGAAGGCCGCACATGCAGATCAGGCAGTGTACGAGGGACTCGTTTTGGCAGGTACAGAAGGTCGTTAAAGTGAAATTTCGCTGTTTCCCAGGGCTAAAGATTTCCTTCCCAGGAAAAACAAACGGACACTGTGCACAGTGGCCACATGGGTGGGTTTTCGGGATCAGATTGCTTTTCCGGATGGGTTGTTTTAATGCTGAGTGTACTAGGGTGTCCTTGATGTTTTTAGTCCTCTTGTAGGCCACCATTGGCGGGGTTTCCAGCCCCGGAATATCTTGGATGAGAGGCCAGTATTTTTTCACTATGTGAATTATATTTGGTGCCTGTTTTGTGAGTGTTAGTGGCCAACTGGCACCCGACTTGGGTTTATATATTTAATTTGCCTGACACACCATCGGAGTAATCATCCAATACAAAATACTTTGAATATTCTGTGTTCAGATATTTTTCCTGGATCTACAGTGACCACACCCGTTGTGTTATATTGAGCCTCGTAAATTCCCCATTGCCACCAATGGGCAGGATCTTCCCAGATCTTTCAGTTGACAGATTGAAAAATAGATTTTTTTTCCCTGGCCAAATACAAGAGGTCCAAAAAACTGATCTGGGGGTCAACCAAAATCCGGATGTAAAAAAAATAGACAGGGTTTAACCGAAGTGCACACCACTAATGGGTTGCTTTTGATGCTACTAAAAGGAACATTAAGCTTTTATTATTTTTTCCAATCTGGTTAGAAATTGTCATTTTGAATGGATGGCTCTGGTGTTTGGGAAATTGTCTGATATACCCTGCACTGTTCTGCCAGCTATAGATAAAGTTGTATTGTTTTGAAATAAAGCAAACTTCAGCCTTGTCAAAAATATGAGCACACACTGCATCCCTTTATAGATGACTGATAGTTCTTGTTGAATGATTGGCTATTACTGTAGAAGACTGAAAGCCATTTCATTTTAAATCAGCAAGAGTTTGGCAAGTCAAAAAGCAAATTGCCTTCACTCTTTCTAAGGAAAAATGTTTGTTATCAAAACGATTGTATGAGTTCTCAAGAAAATTAAAAGATTGATGCTAAATGAGAAAAGAGGAGTGACAAGACAGACTTACTACCTTATCCTCACTTCTGTGGGTTTTTGCCAAGCTGAGTAGCTTCTATTGATTCCTTTTTGCTATTGATTACATCTGAGTTAATTACATAGACTAGGGGCCAGAAGTTCCAAAGCCAACTCTGGCCCAATCCAAGAATACCCCATAACATTTGGTATGGAGTGCATTCCATGAACACTGGTCTGTTGGTACAGTAGACACCCACCCAACCGTAAGCATTTGGTGGAGTTCCTACCTGAGAGTAGTAGTCTGCCCCTATATTATTTAGAGTTATTGATGCACTAGGATAAAATTGTTTATTCTTCCATTATATTATAAAAGCTATAATTATAAAGTGCTGAATTGTAGCCTATTGTCAAAGTGCCATGGATTTAAATCCATGCTGTCATTATGATTTTATGTTCCTCCTCTTTCTCTTCCTCTTTTGACAATGATAGTTTTCCTGCAATTTATTATACTTATTTTATTGTGCTTTTATTATGTTTTTATAGTGTTTTATATTGTGCTTTTAAACTTTGAGTCCACTGCTGTAAGTTGCCCCGAGCCACGCCAGGAGTGGCAACTCACAAATACGAATATAAATAAATAAATAAATAATACTATATTTTGCATTATCTGTTAAACTTCAATGATATTGTTATGCAGCCTACATAAAATTTGTTTTTATGCCCCTGGCTCTTGTGAGCCGCCGCGAGCCCCCGGGAGTCGGCGGCATAGAAGCCTCAATAATAAATAAATAAATAAATAAAATAAATACTTTTATAAATCAAACATAGGAATTACTAACCATTTCCTTTAAGGACTCAAAAATATTTTACATTGTAAAAATCAAAGATTGACTACACTATGAAAATGTGGTCATGCATTTTTACTTTCTTAAATTTATTTTTCTTTAATATTTGTTTATCTTCTTTCTACCGTAATGATCCAAAAATAGATCAGTGGTTGATATTGACTTTATACTGTTGGATCCAATAAAGAGTAGCCTGTCTCAAGAGAAAATCCTTTAAATCCAGCCACCAGTCCTAACTGGAATATACCCACTGCATTGTGGGGATTTAGATAAATGTTAATTTCACATTCAGAAATGGGTTTTAATGATCTGCTCTAGCTGAAACTAGCAGTTGTGCTCAGGCTGTAGCATTCTAAATAATGTCATTACTTGCTGCTCTGAAAGACGTTCTGAGAAAAGAGAAACAAGAAAAAAACTTCTTCTATGAATTGTGACCAGAATACCAGGTGCTGCCCAAGTCATCAGATGAACTTGGGCAGTGTCCAGTCTCCATGTCTCTTGGCTCTGCTGTTCCTTAGTTTCAGTGGCACCAAAGGGAAGAACTGGCTTGGCAGAAATTCTTTAGAGTTCTTTGCCCAGTCTGCCATATGTCATAGAATAACTGATAATAAATACTTCACAAGTATAAAGACCTTATTGTCTCAATGACTCCAAGCGTATTATAAACCTATGCAGTAGTAGTATGACCACTCAGCTACTAGAGCAATAGAGTCACCCACCAAGTGAAGGGAAGCTGGTCATCCTTGCAGTGGCAAATGGATTCCTTTAATTAAATATTAAATATTTGAAGAGCTAGGTTGGCAACATACCAAGTGATTCTTCATATTGCTGTTCTTTGTCAACAGTATATTTGGGGTTCTTTTGCATCTATTGTAGCATTTTCCAACTCTAGTGTTGTCTAGGAAAAGATCAGAACCTGACTCTTCTGCCTCAAAAATACTGGAAGGAAAAAAAATCAATACCAGAGGTAAAGAAGAAACTGCCACCGATGTTGCTTTTCACACAACACAAGCTTCAAATGTGGGAACACTTTGTTGTTCCTAAAGTGTAGGTTTTCCCCATGATTCCTGAGTCAATTGGTAAGTGACGTATTCCTCAATTCCCTGCATAGAGACATGTGAAAATGCCCAATTTAACATATGATGGGAATCCCCACCTGCCCGTTTGTAAATACAACGGTGATGTCATCCTGGAGGGAGGAGCTGAAATGAGCAGAATTGATTCCTTTCTGTCACCATTACCATTTTGGGAGTGAGGCAGTATAGCAAACAAGATATTCCAAACATTCAGGAGAAAATAGTAAGAATGCAAATCCTGTAACCTTTGCAAGCTCCCCTTTCAGCCCCTCTTACTGTTTTGGGTTATAAAAGTCGTTTTGAGCTCTTGCCTGAAACTCCTGCTGTGCTACTTTTGCCTATCAAAAAGATAGCAGAGAGAGATTTAAAAGAGCAAAAGCTTAATTTCCCCACTCCCTCCTGTAAGAACACAAAACAACCACTCTATATATGTTGTTTTTCGGGCTGTAAGTTGAACTCCTGAGGTACCAAGAGTGAAGTTAAAAAATAAAAATAAAACAGGCTAAGAACAATGGGGAAAACAAGTCTTTACTGCATGGTGACACATCAAATGGATAAAACTTAAAGAAAGCAGAGAGAAGGATGAGGTATGATGGAGGTAGGAAAATTTTCCATTTAATTTCAAAATGGAGTATGCTGAAGCTTTATGGAAAACCTACTCTCCAAAACACTTAACATGTTCTGTGGGATGAAGTCCTAAGTCTCAATCCAATATAATATTTCAGAATTCTAAAAGTACAAAATGCTTTGTGAGATTAAACAATAACTAATAAACAAAATAATCCAATAATCAAATGTCCTTTAATTCAAAAAATTAAATGTTAGATCAGTTTAGTTTACAACAATCACAACCATATACAGAGACACATACAAAGCACCAGAGTGTTGTGTTTTCTTTTTTTGTGAAATGCTGGGTGTAAAGTTTGTTATAAAAGCAAGCATTAAATATAAGAAGGACTTGTCCCATTCAGTCAATGAAATGTTACCTGGAGCAAATTGTGGAAACACCGTATATTGTATACTATTAAAAAGCTTTGGTGCAAAATGGGAATATTTTATAATAAGCAGTCCATAACGTTTTAATGTCATAAGCAGCAGTACTTGAAAGACATCAGCTCATAAGCCTAGGATTCTGGAAGAAGACAGGAATCAAATCTGGAGGTTCCTAAACACTGAAGAGGTTTTATCCTGACAAGATGACTTGCCCTTCCATCAGTGGTATTGGAGAAGAAGAACAGGAAGAACCCCTTCAAGGAGAGATTATGCCCCTATGAGTCTAGACACATAGAAACAACTGATCATGTGCTCCCACAACGCATGTTCTATAGAGATATTAGAACTAATTTCATTACACCATGGCTTCTAAAATACGTAGGGTGCACTGAAAAATATTACTCCACCCTACTGCTTTTGGACTCTAGCACTACAATAATTTACAGTGTTGCTAAGTTTTGTGCTGCAGCACTTAAAATTTAGAGAGATAATGATCGATCTCTCAAGGCAACATCCCATTGGGAATGTAGCTAAAGCAGCCCATTACAGCTGAAATGCTACTAGACACGCAATGTGCCCCTCTTGTCCTGTTTCGTGCCCCTCCCCTGATGCTTTCATCCATCCTATTGGTCTTTCCCTCTCAATTCCATACCTGCTCCACTGGCCTGTGTTTTTTAAACTCTGATTTCAGGCTGTTTTCTAATATATTTTTTGTGGCTCTATCACTGGGGAACTGTGTTTCCCCTTCCCAGAGCGTTTGTGCCCATGTTGTGCTGGTCAAGCACCAAAATAAAGTTTTCATTGATTGACAGAAATTTGGTCATTAATTTATATTCACTGAAATCCATATAATTTCTAAGCAGGCTGATATTTTATATAATTCCTAGTTTACATGTGTGCTGGACTCAACATTGATGTTTTAATTATACTATTTCTGCAAAAGCTTGATTTGGGAGAGGTTTTGCTAAATATAGATTCACGCAATAGTGCTGGTAACTGGCAAGAAGGGCGTTTACAATTTATGGTATGTTTGTGTGAAATAAATTCATCTTTTTGCTGGACTAGGAAGACCCATTTGGATGTGACATGTAGTTGACTTCTTGCAAATTAATTGTCAAAGTCCTTGCATGCAAAAAAAACCCCTGGTGACAAAGTGGAGTTTCAAGTACAATAGCTTGCAACCTGCATAGATATTAGGCTGAGTTTTCTGTGAAAGAAGATTCACTCTCTGGAGACTCTAACATTTTATTTGTGAGCTTACCTTATTGTTATGACTGGCTGCCCATGTTTCTTACTCTGAAAAGCCCCATGAGGAAGGTTACTGCATGACATCTTTCCCTGGAGCTTAACTGAAGTGTGAGAAGCAGGGATGGCTGCAAAGAGATGACTACATAATGAAAGAAAGGACATTTGTGCACACTCTTGGATAACATCTCAGACAAATACAAGGACTTTGCATGTCACTCTAGGGATGGAAGAAATATTCAAAAATATTTGGGAAATGGTTGAAAAACACATTTCTTGAGTGTCAAGAAAGAAATCCTGATGACAAAAATCTTTTACTGCATATTTACGATTTGAGATATTTTATACACAAAATTTGCACATGACTACTTTTTCTGTCCAAAAACTACCATGTATGCACAGAAATATTTCCTGCATAGAATAGGTTGCTTCTATGCAAAACAACCCTTGCAAATTTTGTACAATTAATTTGCAAATTGCAAATTTTCTTCAAAAACTGCTTTACTTTGGAATATTTTTTCACAGTAGGAAGATAATTTCTAAAATGACTCCTTACTTCCTTTTGAGAGCAAGCCAGCGAAAAATTGCATCTCTCATTCATTCATGGAAATCCCCCTGAATGATTAAAAATGATTAAAAAGGAAATGTCACAACATTCCTATGAATGAGGTAGGGAAACAATTACTTCCCCTTTGGGGAGATAAAATGGGGTATAAATAAATATAAATATAATAATGATGGTGGTGATGATAACAATTTCTCAGTTGCTGAAAAAGATATAATTTTTCCCTTTCATCCCACTGAATAACAATGGTCAGGACAAATGTGGAGAGAATTTAGCAGAAATGCATTCAAATCATCACACCACAACGGAATGCTCTAATGGGTATCAAGGATCCCACAGTTGCATTGCCATTCTAGTCACACATCTTACACTCACAGAGGCTTAACTCTAAGTAAACATTCACAGGACTGTATTGTTAGAATACACATCTGTTTTCACCCATGTTTTCTTCCCATTATCTACAAATTTATTTATTTCAGTGAAGAAGGAGTGTTCTGGTAGAAGGAAACTAAACAAACCTTTTGTTTACTTTAACAAATGGTAGGAGTGTAAGCATCTTTGAATGTTTAAATCAGTTCATCCGTGGAAGGAGAGGGTTTTACAACTAAGAAACAAATAAAAGTCAAATTAAATTGTCTTTTTATTGTAAGAAGATCAATACACCCAAATTGTACCTTACATACACAAAGAGATAAAGAGGTGCTATACAAGTAATTATATGGTCTTTTTCAACATTGAAATTTAACGAATGAGAAAGGCTTGTTCTCAAAAGGGTCTAAAATATACACCTTTTTTCTCAACAGTATATTTTTCTTTCAAAAGATCCTCCACCTTTTATATCTTGTATACAATTTGCATTGAGTCCAATAAATGCATCTTGATTCAACTCTCAATTGCTAGGTAATTTTTCATTTGTAATTTTACTTTTTATTCCTCCATCCTTACGCAGTAAGACACACAGCAAAAGTTCTTGGAAATGATGCTACAACTGTATTATATAAATAAGTTATGATAATTACTAGGGGTGGTTGATCCATAAAAAATGTTTTTAAACTTGGGGGAATTTCATTATGGGTTGAAAGTGTTCCAAAATGTTTAAAATAAATTTCGTAACAAATCGAATTTTTGTTATTAGGTTGTTACTGCTTCAGCGCATGCGCAAAGCAGAAAAACAGGACTGACACTGTGGAATACAGAGAGTTGGAAATAAAGGATAGGGGAGGGGGCCCCAAGATAAACACTGTAATCCAAACTTCTAATCATGACAAAACATATCAGTATCTAAGAGAAATGTATATATTCAATGTTCTGATACTCAAAGCAAGTGGTATTCAATGCAATTATAAAGATATCACACAATAATAATGGAACAACACATTGTAGAATGCAATGAGTCAAATATTCTCTGAAGTTACATTACCAGAGGAGTTCTGTATCTTATATAAAATGTGCTTGACGTGGTAGTCCAAACAATGCAGTCCTCTTTCTCATACAATCCTACCCAGTGTTTCTCTCTGTTGTAGGGGCCTCTAAAGACCATCCAGACCAACCCCCTTCTGCCTTCATGGAGGGAAAGCACAATCAAGCTCTATATATCCCAGAATATCAAGGCAGGAAATCCCACAATATCTGCTTTGAACTGGTTTATAGGGCAGTGTGGACTCAATTAACCCAGTTCAAAGCAGATCTTGTTGGATTTTCTGCCTTGGGTATTCTGGGATATAGGGCAGTGTGGAAGAGCCCCCAGATAACCCAGTTCAAAGCAAGGCCCTTCTTCCACATAGTCATAAAACCCATGCGGAGGAAATCTCCTGCAGTGGCGGCACAAGAGAGGAGTTTTTCCCTCTAAGCCATTGGGCTTTATCTTGCGTTGCTACTTACCTGTGTGTAAGTAATAATATGAATTAGTATATACGGTTTATTTGTTCAAATTTTGAGATTTCCAACTGGCTACAGTGTTGTGCTTCACAATAATATATATAGATATAGATATAGATATAGAGATAGAGATATAGATATAGATATATAGATATAATTTACTATATTTTAGTGCTTTCATGCTCTTTTGAATTTACTCTAGTAGCAAGTGGAACTACACTCAGTTATCTTAGGTGATTTCCTGGCCAAGACTCTCCTTCCAAAGCAATCTCAGCCCCTGGCTTCCAGGCTTCCAAAGCACCCACCTTAGCTCTCAACTGATGAGAGGGGAATGGAGGGTGCTGCCCTCTAGTCTCCCTCACCTCGCCAGTTGAGAGCTGAGCGCCCTTTACAGAAATGCCTGACTCAGTTTCGATTTAGAAAGATCATTTCCGGGTTGGACTCTGAGGGTCACTATAGGGTCAAAATAATTTTAAATACGAAAAATTAACGGAAATCAAAGTATTACGACCGGATAAATCCATCCCTAATAATTACATCATAATTAATCAGGATAACTCAATAATTGAAATGTAGGTTCTAGCATTCTTTAAAAAAAAGAGATAATAGAGTTAAATTTGCAATGATCTGCTAAGTAACTAAGTATTTACCCTTAGGAATAATATTTGTTTAATGTGGGGGAAAACAGTCAATCATAAAGTTACATGAATGTGATAGTAAGAAGTAAAAATGGGACCAATAACAGTGGTATATGGAAAAAAATGTGTTTTGCTCTATATCCAACATTCTTCCAGAGTGATGAGATTTCATTATCTGTTTGAGACTATAAGGAGTGCCATTCCACCATACAGAGATGGACAGAGAACTGAATTATTTCTTGAGATGAGATCCAATTCAGATGATATGAATGGAATTAAGTACAGCTTGTCGACCAATAGAATCCAGTCACTGCCCAAACCGCTATAGTTGGTATTTCACATGTTTGATCCATAAAGCTTGAGAATCACTTTTGAACTTTATTAAGGCCTTGTCCAAAGGCAAACAAAATCCTAACGCATACTCTGCAAATGCTAGAGAAAATACAATGGAATGTGTGTTTAAAGACACGCACATGCTCCAAAAACCTAAAGTTAAATCCAATGAAGTAACTTGTCAGTTTGCCAATACACTGCTTGCTTATTCTGAAAAGGTCTGATTTATAGACATTTCTTCTTTCTCATTTATATAGTTATGGATATTCTAAAGCTCTCCTGAGGATGGTTGAGGTGGGGCAAGGAGGCAAAAGGCTGTCAATTGTCTGAAAAGCTGTGCTGAGAGATCTAATTTCACCAATATTTTTAAAAGCTTTACGTAAGACATACCTAGGTTTAAAAAACTTATCAATTTCTACTCTATGAAGTCCATTGAGATGTTTATCACTTTAGCCTTTGAAAGAAAGAAAAGAAGAAGAGGGGCGAAAAGAGAGAAAAATAAAACCAACTCCCTTTCCTTCCAATTCGGTGCCAGAATGGCCAATAATACTAGTAACATATGACATGTAATGTGGTACGGAGTGGACTTTATTTTATGTCATTAACCTTTACAGCACCAGTCTTGTGTAGGAGCTAACTATTAATGATATTTGCCTAGTTTTAGAGTAAGCCGGATTCAGCCCTAGGCTGTGGATAGCCTAATTCCTATACCCATATCCCATATCTGAATCTGTTCACGGGTTTCACTCAACACTTTGAGTGACTGTTGAATTAATGCAAATTGACACAATTTGAAATGCAATGGACCAATGTGATGGAATCATGGGAGTTGTGATTTCATAATGGATCTCATCACATTGAGGCTGATCCCCGCTTCTCTGTGCTTCTGGCACGCTGCTGGCATACAGTCCCCCAGAGCCCATCATATGACACAGGGTTACTTCCGGCCCAGGAGTCGGGTATACTCCTGACTCCTCATACCCCAAAGACAGAGGAGCCAAAGAGGAAGTGGGGACAGATAGGGAAGATCATGATAAGAGAGACTACAGGCACCGGTGGGAGGTAACAGAGCTTGAATGCTCCTGCCAGTGCCTCACTATTTCCCCTGCTATCCCCTGCTTTACCTCTGTCCATATGATAAGGGTCCAAGGTCTTTAACCTTCTCTGCCAAATAGCTCTGGCACATTACCAAACTACAACACCCATGATTCCATAGTATTGAGCCATTGTAGTTATAGTGATGACATTAATTTCACAGTGTAGATTCACCCTTATTCAGAAGGGAAACTCCTGAGTGGGTAAAACAGGTTAGCTCTAAATGGGTCCTTAACCCACCCTATATGTACCACAACCCTGTGTCCACTTTCAAGAATCCCCCACCAGCTTTAAGAAGCCTCATACCTATTGTAGATATAAGTCAGCTCATGCACACATTGAAAAGCCAAAGTCATGGGTTTCGATATGACCATGGATAAGCTGAGGGTCATTCCACAGTGAGGAAGCAGAAAGTGCCAGTGCCACTTCAGGGGAATAGCCAGGGGAAAAGTAGAGAGGGTTTCCTTAGCATTGCTTAGATGGACTAATTTCTTTCCTTCTACCCCTCTACTTAAGAGAAGGGGAGAGTTCCTTTTTTGATGAGAGTCAAGATACAATGCTTGAGGATAAGTCAACCCAAATTTTTGAGTTTAGATTTTCACTTAAATTTCTAGACTTATACACGAATGTATATATAGTATGTTAATTTTTGACCTCATTTTTACCCCCTTTTAAAAAACAACATTGCTATCTTTATATGTCTTTATTGATTCTGATTTATTTATTTATTTATTTATTCAGAACATTTATACCCCGTCCTTCTCAACCTCCGAAGAGGAAATCAGGACGACTTCCAACAGGCAGCTATTCAATGACAACGCAAAATAAGAACATAACATAACATAAAATTAGCATAAATTGGAAATATAAATATACATAGTATATTTCTAAATATATATTAAAGCAGTTCACCGGTTCAATCATCATCCAAATTAGTCCATTGCTGTCCACTAAAACCTTATCTTCACTAGTAAATCAGTCTATTCTGCAAACGCTTGATCCCACAGCCAGGATTTGATTTTCTTCCCAAAGTTCATGAGAGAGGAGGCAGATCTGATCTCATTAGAGACGGAGTTCCACAGCTGAGGGGCCACAACAGAGAAGGCCCTGTCTCTTGTCCCCATCAAACGTGACTGCAATAGCGGTGGGTCCGAGAGAAGCCCCGGATGATCTTAAGGTGGTTCATAGAGGGACATATGTTTGGACAGGTAAATTAGGCCACAACTATTTAGGGAATTTATGATAACAAACCTAAGACAAACCTATCCCAGGATTCTCTTGGCAAGGTTCATTCAATGGTTTGATATTGACTTCTTGTTAATCTGAGAGAGTGTTACTTTGCTAAAGGTCACTTTGTGGATTTTCAAGTCTGAATGGAGATTTAAACCCTGTCTACTTGAATCCTACTTCAATACTCCAACCTCTACATCAGAGACACTCTCATTTTTATCCATCCATAATATAACTAGGGACAAATCAAGGAGCAAGATGAAGACTCTAGGGAAATTCAAGAAATACAATTTTCCTTCTCTTGCACTGAAAATGTTGGTTATCAACCAACCAATGGCAACCAACTAAAATGACATTCAAAATTAATGTATTGGCAGGCAGAGTCAGTTAGTTACCACAGCCCATAAGCTAGAAAAACTGAGCAAAATTAATCTTTCAGAGTGAACAATAAACCAGTGGTCTGGTACTGAATCCCTGGCAAAGAATTATTACCTTTTTCTTTATATTTACAATTTTAAAGCTGCATCAGGGATGAAAGCACATGTCTGGTAGCAAGGTGAGAGATAATGGAGTAAAGGAGGTTGGCGGTACTATCACAGCTACCAACATACCCTCCAAATTTAGACAGATAAGAACATGAGCACTCTTTTATATAAGTGTATCAATGTAGACCAAAAATAGATTTGAGACAAGAAAAGGAAATGGAAGAGAGCTCTGAACAATTGTAACAGACTGTCTTTTGCTGGAAAACCACATCTTGTTTCCTTCCTATAGAAGAAACAGCATGTCTCTGAGCCATGTACAGAGTTATCAAAAATCTTAACAATTTGAAGGGTAGGAAAAATGAGGTATTATTTTTACACCTGATCTCTTGGCCAGATTTGGCAAACATGCATTGTTATATTATGTGCTTACATGCCCAGCTTTGCATCCAAACTCCTTGCAATGCTATGCACCTCCAGATTAGACATAAATGCATCTTTGCTGTAGCATAGCTAATAAAAGTAACAGTAGTTTGCCATTCTAACCTCCTTCTTTGAAACGTTTGTATATATAATAGAGCACAAGCAGAGGCGGCACAAGGTAATTTTAAATGGTAGGCGAAAATTATTTTGGTGGCCCCTCCCCCCAAACCAAACCTGGAGCAGGTGCAGAGAATGAGTTTCCAGACAGCGTGGAGGCAGAGTTTCCAGCATGCGTGGAGACTCCACCTCCACGCATGCTGGAAACTCCGCGTCCGCGCTGGCTGGTAACTCCACCTCCACGCCTGCTGGAAACACAGCAGACGCAGAGGCGGAGTTTCCAGCCAGCATGGAGGCGGAGTTTCCAGCCGGCGGCAGTGCTCTCTCTGCAGGTGCCTACTCCACCGAGTGCGTTAATCTGACCCTGAGCACAAGCTTCTCATACTTTGGCTTGTGCAGTGAGTCCATTCTTTTAATTCCCTGTCATGGCAATCTAGAAGAATTGGTATACACAGTGAGGATATATTTCCATGCTTTAGGCTTTAAATCAGGCTTGTTTCACCAAACCATTATTGTTATAAGGGGAAGGAAACTTGTGAAGTAGAGGGCATGCCTTCTCCTTTTGGAACACTTCCCTACAGGGAAGATTGCTGTTGAAGAAAGTGATATTGAGGGTTACATTTCCTCAGGAGTCCTTCAATCTTTTGAGACAGTTACCAACTCCTGGTCTGCACTTCAGTCCATTTACCATAATACTACAATGATCTAATTAGTATTTTCTTTTTTTTAAAAGTCATTTTTATTGAAGGAATTTTTATTGAAGGTAAGGAAGGGATGAAAAGAAAGGAATGAAAATAAAATAAAATAAAGAAAAAGATAAAAAGATAAAGAAAAGGGAGGGGTGAAGTTGGGGGGGGGCTAATAAAAAAACTTCCAGTTCAATCCACAGAGATTAACTACACAATTTTTTCTTTTTTTCTCCATTATGCCATTTTCCTTTGTTAAACTTTTTTTTAGTCCATCTGTATTTCTTTCTTTTCCTTGAGGTATCTTCTTATTGGGAGCCAATCCGTTTTGCTCCCTTTATTTTGATCTTGGTTCAGGAACAATAAAGAGTCAATGTCCATATCTATTTAGTAGGCCTGGGCAATCCATGGTTCAAAATGGTTCTAAAGTACTTACAAAACTAAAGTTCTGGTGGTGAAAACTAGGGGGCGCTGATGCTTTGCTTCTACATGGTTACTAAAAGTTCTGGTGGTGAAAATTTCAGAATTCTAACAAAACTTTCAAAATTTCATTATTATTTCATTATTGGAGATTTCTATGACAGAACCAATTAGGAACTGCCATTTATAATGAAAATTTGAAAGTTTTGTTAGAGTTCTGAAATTTTCACCACCAGAACTTAAGGAGCACTGTAGAAGCAAAGCACCAGCACCCCCTAGTTTTCACCACCATGACTTTAGTTTTGTAAGTACTTTAGAACCATTTAGAATCATGGATTGCCCAGGCCTACTACTTAGTATTTTCAAGAGACTGGAGAGATTGCCATTATGAAGAAGGCATAGGAAATTCGGATCAAAGCTTTTCATTAGGACAATTCCAGAGCCATTTGAAATGCAGAAACTGAGACAAAGGAAATTACCTTTTTTGACCTCATTTCCCAGGATCCTAGAGATAGTCCCAAGATTGCTAAGATTGCTAAGATATCTTTGTAATCAATTTTTTTTTCCAATCTCTATTGATAAAGAAGAGTTTGAGAAGGTATTTGCAGACTAAAATAATCTAATACAACAACGTGGTTTTGACAGCAATTCTACCCAGTAGTGGGATGGCCAGTTAAATAAAAGAACAGGGTCAATAAATGATGGTACGTATTTTTCCATTTAGAACCTGACCTCACAGAAGTGAAAGATATTTAGCATTGTTATTGCTGAAGCAAGTCCTCTTAAACTATAAGATATATTTGGTTGACCAAAATGAGTATTTCCTGGCCATCATTGGATTTCTGTGCTGGGTTTTTACTCTCCAGGTACAATGACAGAAAACTGCAATTTAGTGTGTTTTTACAGCTTTTGTTCTTCATGGGGGTTGCATGAAGAACAAAAGACTTATACTTTATAACCAGATTAAAGTATAAGTCCTTGTTCTAAAAAAAACCCCAACTGTAGTGCCCCATCTGTATTTTACTAACCACCTGATTAATGTATAAGCAATAGCTTTGTTTGATTTAAAAAATTGTTCAAAACTCATTTCCAATGTAGGGGTGATTCGGATCCAAAGTCAATTATGATTTTCACAGGGAAAAAAAGTTCAAATCTTTTCAAAACTGCTGAGTGTCGCCCCTCAGTGGGCCATGGCACTTGACCTCCCTGACAGACCACACAATGGCAAGGGTACAACCGGGTTTTATTGATAATATCAAGGCAAAGGGAAAAGGTTCAAAGGCAGTCTTTATAGGGCCTTTGGATAGCAGCTTTAACAGGGATCAGCAAGGAGTAAATAGTCCCGTAGCAAACAGGAACAGCAGGGTTGCAGCGACCCATTGCAATAGGGCCGCTGACAGGAATCAAGCCGGATGCCAAAGAGAAGATTCAGGGAAATATTCGGCCAATGCAAAAGGCCGGGATGTGCTAGATGATCTTTGTGGGGCTCAGCCGGCGCAAGAAGGCTGAGCTCCGTAGAAAGAATGCAAGGAAGTTTGGCAGGCAATTAGTCTTTCATGGGATCGTCCCACGACTCCTCGATGGACTGGAGCATGACTCAGCGCCTGATAGGCAAAAGTGTCTCTGGAAGAAATCTCTGCCGATGTAGTAAGCAGGCCAGCTTCCTGCAAACACCAAGGTTCACAAACAAGATCTCCTGCGGAGAGAATCTTGGAATCCAAACCGGGTGTAAGGAAGGTCTCTAATAAGTCCTGTTAAAACACTGTGGCTGGATGAATTGCCTAGCAATTCGCTTTAGTCTTTAGTTGCAAACAAAAGCAAGATTTGCAAGGCCTTGATAGCCTGAAGGCAGCGAGGCTAGCAGCTTCAGTCTCTTAACTAACAATGCCTAGCTATTAGCAAGGTGATTCCACAGTAGCATTTAGAAGGCTGAAAAGGCTTGGCTCGCTGATGGCATGGCTCGACTTGACACAGGATCTCCTGGAAGGCTTAGCTTTTGCGGCAAGCAACCACAGAGTCTTTGTAGAAAGTATCCACGGTAAACAATGCCAAGAGGATTCTGCAACGGAGGGAATCCGGGCAGGCGTGGAGTAGTATACCAATATGCAGCTAGGCCGTCTTCCTTGGATTCCTGGCTGCACGCAGAAAGGCCAGGAAGGTTTCCTTGGACACAGGGCAGAGCAACAGCTTGCGAAGATCCCTCCGGTTTCAGCGTTAGCTGGGAAGGTCTTTCAGGCTTTTCTGTCTGGTTCCATCGGCGTCCTGGATTGCATGCTAAGCACAGCTCAACCGTAGATGAAGCAGGGTCCTGGCATAGTGGAGCAGAGACGAACCAACTTGGAGTTGGCTGACTGGCGTCCCCTGGGAGGGAAAACCCCCACAGCCGTTCCCTCAGTTCATCTTGGATGCGACGTTGGAAAGAGACAGGGACTGAAGGGTGCTCTGAGCAATTATAGCATTCTGAGAGTGCGTCGGACGTCACAACCTGTGATGGATGGTTCTCGGGTTGTTTTGAGAACCTCAGTCCTGAAGAATGCGGCACCTCGTTAGCTTGAACCACCTGGGCTGGGGAGTAGTGCTTACTAGGCATGAGCCCTATTACCCCCTCCAAAATCCAAAATCCAAAATCCCAGATATTACTCACAGTCAGATGGGGCCTTTCCATGCTTGAGGCCTACTTTAACTGAAAGGCCTTCCTCCAGGAAGAGAAAAACCAGCCGGAACCATAGAGAGATCGAAACCGGAAGTCCTAGAGCGGTTGGAGGACTCAGGAAAAAGCACTTTAAACTGCAGGGAAAGGGGCCTGGATAGGAGGGCAGGCGAGAAGGACATGAGGCAGGCTGAAACAATGGGAGAAGGGGTTGAAAACAGCCCGGAGAGGAGCAGGAAAAGTGCAGATTCAAGGAAAAGCCATAGAGTTCAAACCTCCTAGAGATCTATAGCAAAATGACTGGGGAGAAAGCTACAGTGAAAAGAGCTCTGGAGAAGGTAGGCAACTATTTTATAATAATAATATTTACCCCTTCTAATTTCTTGGAAGAAGGGCCCAGGGCATTATTTAATTCTAATAAAAATAATAAATAATATAATAATATTTACCCCTTCTAATTTCCTGGAAGAAGGGCCCAGGGTATTATTTAATTCTGATAAAAATAATAAATAATATAATAATATTTACCCTTTCCTGGAAGAAGGGCCCAGGGCATTATTTAATTCTAATAAAAATAATAAATAATATAATAATATTTACCCCTTCTAATTTCCTGGAAGAAGGGCCCAGGGCATTATTTAATTCTAATAAAAATAATAAATAATATAATAATATTTACCCCTTCTAATTTCCTGGAAGAAGGGCCCAGGGCATTATTTAATTCTAATAAAAATAATAAATAATATAATAATATTTACCCCTTCTAATTTCCTGGAAGAAGGGCCCAGGGCATTATTTATTATTATTTACTTGTTATTGATGCCACTGGGATCAATGTAAATGTGAGTAGATCAATAGGTACTGCTCTGGTGGGAAATAACAGCAATCCATGCAGTCATGCCAAGCCATATGACTTTAAGGTGTCTAAGAGCAACAACAGCTCTCAAAATCAATGGGAGACGCACAGCGAAGTAATAATAATACTAAAATAATTATAGAAACAACTTGGGCCTGACATAATTATAATAATATGTTTGCTTGTTCTTGAGGGCACTAGAGTCCTTGTGGCCTTACATAATTGATAACAGACATGGATTGAAATACTGTAAAATTGACAGGGCTCTAACTACAAACCTAAGAGCATGTTCTAGTTTACCAAGAGCACGTTCCTCATACCCTCCAGGTCACTATCACCCTTACTACATTCTTACTATTAGAATTTATTATTTAATTCTAATAAATGCTCTGGAGAAGCAAGCCTTGACTATTTTATTTAATAATAATAATAATAATACTAATAATAATAATATATTAATGCTTTATATCTCCCTGCAAGGAAACCAAGGGAAATGTTGCCCCTTGATTTGCCTGTGCTTAAAACAGTGTCAGTCCTGTTTCCCTGCTTTTCAGACTTTAGAACCAATTTAGAATTTCGTTAGTAGTTACGTTACATTTTAGAACTTTTTGGAAAAAAATTTGTAAGTCTTTCTATTACTAATCAACACCCCCCCCCCCATTTGGTTTTAGAATCACGATTTTTGGGTTCTAATCCATGCCTTACTGCTCCGAGTACCCGCTTCTGCTATCAGCCTGGTGGACTCCGCTTGGCTTGACATTTATTTATTTATTTATTTCTTCAACTTATTAGTCGCCCTTTCCCGTAGGCTCAGGGCGACTCACATTGTGAGTCGTGAACAAGTAAAATCAGGGTAAAGCAAAACACACTAAAATTGTCACAACCAGCGCGCAAGCATGGTTTGGGCATGGTTTTATATACATAAACCTAAGCACCGAATGCCTGGATGAAGAGGAGGGTCTTACAGGCCCTGCGAAATGTCAGCAGATCGGCCTGCGCTCGGACTGTGGGGGGAAGAGCATTCCACAGCACCGGTGCAGCGGCACTGAATGCCCTCCTCTGCGTTGAGGTCAGATGAACAGATCGCCGACTGGGCACCACCAGGAGGTTTTGGGACTCGGATCGCAGTGGTCGTGGTGGACTGTAATGGGAGAGGCGGTCCCTTAGATACACTGGCCCCAGACCATTCAAGGCCTTAAAGGTTAGAACCAACACCTTGAAGGTGATCCGGTGCTCTATCGGAAGCCAGTGCAGTTCGCGCAGCACAGGCGTGATGTGGCAGCGAGATGGACAACCTGCCACCAGCTGTGCTGCTGCGTTCTGCACCAGCTTGAGCTTCCGGATCACCGACAAAGGAAGGCCAATGTAGAGGGCATTACAGTAGTCTAGTCTTGAGATGACCGTGGCTTGGACCACTGTGGCTAGGTCATGACGGGACAAGTAGGGAGCCAGCCTCCTCGCCTGTCGGAGGTGGTAGAAAGCCACTCCACTGATGATGGAGATATGCTTCTCCATCGACAGCTCGGAGTCAAGCGTGACTCCTAGGCTCTTCACCGACGGGGACGGGCGAAGTGTCGCCCCGTCCAGGGTCGGAAGGCGGATCCCCCCTGTACCCGGACGGCCCAGCCACAGGATCTCCGTCTTGTCCGGATTCACCTTCAACCTACTGGCTCGCAGCCATCCAGTGACGGCCTCAAGGCAGTGATGGAAATTATCAGGTACGGAGTCAGGCTGGCCCTCCATCCCCAGAATGAGCTGGGTGTCATCCGCACACTGGTGACACTCCAGCCCAAAGCTGCGTGCCAACCGGGCAAGTGGTCGGACATAGATGTTAAATAATAAAGGGGGAGAGAATTGCCCCCTGAGGCACCCCACAATGAAGTGGGGCACCCCCAGAGACAACCTCACCCCTTCTCACTCGCTGGGACCGGTTCCGGAGGAAAGAGGACAGCCAGCTAAGGGCCGACCCCCTCACCCCGGCCCCGGCCAGTCGGTGGGTCAAAAGATAGTAATCGACAGTATCGAACGCTGCCGTGAGGTCCAATAACACGAGCAGCGCCGATCCACCTTGATCTAGTTGGCGACGCAGCTTGTCTGTGATGGTGACCAGCACAGTCTCCGTCCCATGCCCCGAACGGAAGCCGGACTGGAAGGGGTCAAGCCAAGTTGCATCATCTAGGTAGGACTGCAACTGCTCCATTGCTGCCCTCTCAACCACCTTGCCCAGGAACGACAAATTCGATACTGGGCGGTAGTTGGAGGGAGACGGATCTAAGTTCGGCTTCTTCAGCAATGGAGTGACCACTGCCTCTTTCAGTCCCCCTGGAAAAACTCCTTGCTCAAGGAGCTGTTAACTAATTTCAACAGGGGTCACGTAACCCCTCCAGGCAAGCTTTCACCAGCCAGAGGGGCACGGATCGAGGAGCAAGTGGTCGATCGAGTTGCAGTAACTGTCCTATTAACAGTTTCTGCGTTCAGTGGCCGGAACCGGTCGAAGGTGGGCCCGGCAAGAGGCCACGGAGTCTCAAGCTCGCTGACTGTATCAAGAGTATGGGGAAGGTCCCGGCGGAGGCCGAAATCTTGTCCGCAAAGTAGCTCTGAAAAACCTCGGTGGTTAGGGTCTGATCATCATTTTTTGGGATGGTAGGGACCATCGTCAGAGACCTAATCACTTTGAACAATTGCGCCGGGCGTGAGCTAGCGGACGCTATCTGGGCTGCATAGTACGAATTTTTCGCAGCCTTGACAGCTTGCTCATAAGCCTCCATAATAAGCTTATCAGCTGATTTCGAGCCTTCGTCACGGAGTCTCCTCCACTTGCCCTCTAGCCGTCTCTTTTCCCGCTTCGTCGATCTAAGCTCCTCGGTAAACCAGGGAGACCAATTTCGGCGGGGCCGGAGAGGGCGTCTAGGGGCAATCTCATCAAGAGCGTTGGATAGTCTAGTGTTCCAGGTGTTAACTTGCTCATCGATATAGACGCTGACAGACTCCAGATCCCTCAGAGCATTCAGGAACCTGGTTGGTTCCATAAGTCTCCTTGGGCGAACCCAAATTTGTTCGGCGCCCTTGCAGGGCGGGGGAGCCTGCTCAATCCGGATCCTCAGAGCACAGTGATCCGACCACGGCACCTCAATGATAGAGGCTAGGGTCACTTGGACGCCTGCGCTGAGGACAAGATCCAAGGTATGACCCGCCCTGTGGGTGGGGCTCGAAACACAAAGCGAGAGCCTTAGTGTTGCCATGGTAGACACTAGGTCCACTGCCGCTGATGACAATGAGGCTGTGTCGGCATGGACATTGAAGTCCCCCAGGACAATGAGCCTGGGAAACCTCAATGCCCAGTCCGACACAGTCTCTAGCAGCAGGGATAGACTCTCTGCTGGTGCGCTGGGCGCTCGGTACACCAGCAGAAAGGCTATACTCTCACGGGCGTCCCCACACCAACCCGGCGGACTCGATACCCGGGCGTTCAGCGCAGGCACTGCTCTGAGGGTTAACATATCTCGGAGAGCAGAGCTACCCCCGCTTCCCGTTCCTGTTCTGGTGGGTGACAACATAGCCTGGGGGAACTAGTTCTTGTAAGCAGGTGTTGTCACTGTCTTGGAGCCAGGTTTCTGTTATGCAAAAAAGGTCAGGTGTTAATTCAGTGAGGAACTCTTTGATGGTAGACGTCTTGTTCCTAATTGACCTAGCATTCACCAGCACCAGAGAGGAAGGGGAAGAAACTGGATGTCTGTCATCAGTGTGCCTAGGGATAGGCCGCAGGTCAGAACGTGTGGAGGTCCTAGTGCGACCTCCGCTTGTTCTAGCATACTTCTTTGCACTCGGCCTGCGCCTACTGCCATACCTCCCAAGCCCACTGACCACTGCAATAGGGAGTGTCGTTGTTAAATCCCCTTTGGTGGCTGTACCGGCGGGCTCAGCTTCCGGCACACCCCTGAAAAGGGACGGCGGGGGGTTGATGATAGAGATCTTGGGTTGAGACATAGGGGCCTCCTGGCATCTGGTTGGTCCATGGGCGGTCTTGGGGGAATCCCCGTCTCCGCGTCGCAGGTGGCAGAATAGACCAAGCCTCGGTTGGTGGAGTTTGCTATCTTTAGATTCCCCCTTACACCCTCCACTTGCACCTTGCTTTGGGGCAGAGTCTTTGTAAGGTGATTTCTGTCCTTAGAAATAAAGCCCACCCCCCAGAATGTCCTTGATCTATAACTCCTTCTCAGGTGGCTGTTCTGGGGTCTCCTCAGTCTGTTGGCTCTCTGTCTCGGGCTGGTGGAACAGGCAGCTGTTCTAGCCAGGGAGGGTGAGTTGGTCCCGCCTCCGGCCATGCCTCCGGCCACGCCTCCGGCCACGCCTCCGCCTCGTCCTGGCCGGCAGGAGGCCCGCCCTTTGCTCCTCCACCAAGGGGAGGAGCGGAAGCAGTGGCGGAAGAGAAGGGAGGCTCGTCGCCATTACGGCGTCTTCGGGGGGTGACGCCATCTTGGGGGCGGCGGCCAGGATCTTTGGCGACAGGAACCGGCCCGCTCGGCGGCGAGGACGCTCCCCGGGGGCCTTCCTCAGCAGCTCTGCGATGTCGGGCAGAGCTGAGGGGCTCCTCAGCGCCCCTCCGCTTGCCGGCTGATGGTCGCCTCGGCCCTCCTCTTCCAATGGGTGTCTCCCTCCCGGTCTGTATGGTAGCAGGGGCGAGGTGATCAGAAGTCCGCTCTGCTCCGCCTCCAGATGAGGCCCCGGTAGACGGGTTTCGCCCCCGCCCGATGCCTGAGATGATGGCTCAAGGTCGGTGGGGATGGGAGGCATGGGGGTGAGGGTTGCCAGCAGCTCCCCCAGTTTCCTCACGTGGCGAGTCAAGAGCCCAAATTGGGTATGGATTTCAGCCAGGCGGAGGTTGTTGGTCTTGTTTCGGGGCGCTCGTTGCCCCTTCGGTGGAGATGGAGGGGGGATGACTTCCCGGGCATACTCCGGAGGGCATTCTGCTCTCCACACCCCCAGCTCCTCGCAAGGGCTCGCCGCCGCATTCTCCGGTTGATGATTAGGGCTCCAGGGCTGTCGTCTCGTAGCCACTGCGCCCCGGGCCCTCACGATTGGAGAGGCTGGGGAGGCTGCCAAAGCTGGTAGCTTAGCCTGTAGTGCCTCTATGGAGCGCCTAAAGGACCTCGCCATGTTCAGCGAGTCCCCCCGGCAAGGGCTTCCAGCTGGGCAGTGGTCCCGGGTGAGTCTTCGCTCCGCAAGAGGAGTTCGTATCACGGGGGTTTGCGCCAAGGCTTCTCCGACCTCCTTGGCCTCTTCAGCCTCTCCAGCTTTCCTGGCCTCTCTGGCCTCTCTGGCTTCCTCGGGGGGACCTTTAGCATGGCATGTTTCTTGGGAGGCACAGGAGAGCAGCAAAGAGGCCCACTGCAGGAGCCGGGAGTTAACCCAGCTGTGCTGGAAAGTTTCTTGGAGTCAAGCTGGCAGAATGCAGCCCCTAGGAAAGATGCCGTCTGAGGTTGTTGGGGTGCGACACTACCCCTCCTCTCACGCCAGGACCCCCCTGCCAGCAGGCGGCCCGGGCTCAATGGGGTAGGCCCGCAGAGCGATGAGGGGGTCCAAGAATTTTGCTGGTCTGGGGGCCTGACAGAGCGGGAGCACCAATGGCCCCCCTTTCCACCAACGACGATCAGTTGTTCTCTGGTAATCCACCGCAGCCTGTTCTAACTGAGTTTTCAGCACCAGTGGTGCTGCAGCTAGTACGTCGCGCCGAGCTTCATAGGCAGGAACAGGTCTAACCTCGGCTGTGAGTTTTCTTTGGGCGCTGGACAGGCCTGGCCCCTCACTGGACTGGGGCGCCCGGAGAACGCGTTCCCCCGCAACAGCAGTCATGGTCCATGATTTCACCCATGGGTCCTGGGGGGTGGGCAGGGACTGTGTAGCATCCCGAGGCTTTCGGATGAATTGCTCGGGCCCTCGGCTTGCTAGGCAGACGACCGCATGCCTCTCATCTCCTTCGCTATCTGGAGCCCACACCAATTCCCCTGGTTCCCAGTGTATGGGCTTGACGAGGCCAATCCATCCCGCTGCTTTGCCAACTTGGCGTGTTATAGAGGCTCCTTGCTTGACTGGGGCCGGAGGCTTGCGGGCCTGGTGTTCATGATGCACGATTCCCCCTTGAACCTTGAACGGGTACTGTACCTCCTTAAACAGTGACTCCTGGGCCCTTGGATCTTCCTGTTGCCTGGCGCGGTTCTGCGATTCCAGGGGAAGTTTCTCCGTAGGTCGGGAGGGTGCACTGAGCAGAGCCGGGGTGGAGGTGTTCACCACAACTGGGGCATGATCCTTGAGCTGCAGGAGCCGGTCATCGGGTCCAGCAGGAACGGGACGCAGCAACGGTGACCAAGGAACAAACGAGGCCCTTAGCTGCAGGCTTGGCCCCCCTTCTTCCACAGTCCAGCGGGAGGGCCCTTTCCCCCGAGGGCCTTGCGTGGTCACCTCGGGGTTCTTGACGTGGCCAGACATGGCCGTGACGGACGGGATCAGGATCATGGCCCAGGATCGACTTGCGCGGATGAACCCCTTTCGCAGGTTGGTATCCAGGAACTCCCGGGATGCCCGTGGTGTGGGCCCCGAGAGGGAGTACGAACTTCTGCGCGGAATCAAAACATCCTTGGTCAAGTCAGTCACCCTGCCACTAAGTCCATAGGACGAGGGCTGGCCCGCCTCTTCTCCTCTGCTTACTTTCCAAAACCCCGAAGTTCTGCGGGGAAGAAGGGACACGACCCCGGTGCCGGTGGTCGCTCCCACTGGAGCCTGATAGTGATGTCTTTGAGGAGGAGCAGTGAGGACTTGGGTCTTCCGGCGGGCCTGGGAAGCTTGGGGATCCAGAGAAAAACACAGCAACGGAATAACTGGGGGGGAAATGCCTCCTTGGTTCCGGGCCGGTTTTAACTTGGCGGACGTGGTTCCCTGGACCCCGGCTTGAGCGCTCGCCCAAAGGCGGTAGGCGCGGGTCGGAGATGCTTTAAGTCCAGGCATCCCAGACCGGACTGTTGGGCGGAGCCCCTGGTGGGTTCAAAGTTGGTGGAAATGTGGTACACGGTGGGGCCCCTTCCGAATGACCATATGGCAGCCAAAAACAGGAACAGGACTCCATAGCGCGGCCCAAACAGAGGTATACCGGCCGAGCGGGTGGGCCTTCCCCTACTCGGCCGTTGGCTTCCCCCGACGGCGCAGGGGCCGCCCCGGTGCTGCCAGGTAGCCCCTCGACCGTGGCCGGCCGGGAAGGCGTCTTGGGCTTGGACACACAGTCTTTGGCGATGTGGCTGGCGGTTCCGCAGTACCAGCACAGGTGCAGGCGTCGGCGCCGGGCCTTCTCCACTTCGTCCAGGCGCGGGTGGCCGCGCCCTAACGTCTCCCGGGCCGCCCGCCGCTGGGAGCGGGTGTGCTCCTCCATCCGAAGGGCCGAGGCGATCACTTCCTCCAGGGTACAGGGTCCATCAGGATTGCGGGCCACCTCGGACCGGATTTCCGGGCGCAGTCCCTCCAGGAACTGCGAGCGCTGGGCCTCCTCGTTCCAAGTCACCTGGCTGGCCAGGGCTCGGAACTCGGCAACATACTGACCAACGGGGAGGTCTCGCTGACGGTGGCACCTCAGCCTCCTCTCAGCCAGCTCTTGGTGCACGGGGTGCCCCCACGTATCCTGGATAAGGTCCATGAACCCTTGAGCTGTTTGCACCTGGAGCGCTCCCGAGCGCACCAATGGGGTGGCCCATGCTGCCACAGGACCGTCCAGCAAAGTATACACCAGAGTCACACGTTCTGCTTCGTTGGCAAAGTCGGCCGCCCGGGCCGCCAGATAAGCTTGTCATTGTCCACGGAAGGCTGGGGCGGCAGCAGGGTCTCCGGCGAAGTGACCTGGGAGGGCCGCGGGCACGCATCTCTGGCTTGGATGCTGGACTTGGTTACCTGCAGTGACCAGCCGGCGCAGGGTGCTTACGTCGGCTTGCAGGCGTTGAAGTTCTGTTGCTGTCGCGGCCGTCGGAGGAGCCGGGGCCCCTCCGGCCTCGCCCAATGGTATCTGCATCCGGGCTTCGGTCTACCAGGGAGTAAGAGGTCTCTTTCCAAGCTGTCGCCCTCTAGGGCTCCTGATCAGTTGACCTCCCTGAAGACCACACAACAGCAAGGGTACAACCGGGTTTTATTGATAATATCAAGACAAAGGGAAAAGGTTCAAAGGCAGTCTTTATAGGGCCTTTGGATAGCAGCTTTAACAGGGATCAGCAAGGAGTAAATAGTCCCGTAGCAAACAGGAACAGCAGGGTTGCAGCGACCCGTTGCAATAGGGCCGCTGACAGGAATCAAGCCGGATGCCAAAGGGAAGATTCAGGGAAGTATTCGGCCAATGCAAAAGGCCGGGATGTGCTAGATGATCTTTGTGGGGCTCAGCCGGCGCAAGAAGGCTGAGCTCCGTAGAAAGAATACAAGGAAGTTTGGCAGGCAAGTAGTCTTTCATGGGATCGTCCCATGACTCCTCGATGGACTGGAGCATGACTCAGCGCCTGATAGGCAAAAGTGTCTCTGGAAGAAATCTCTGCCGATGTAGTAAGCAGGCCAGCTTCCTGCAAACACCAAGGTTCACAAACAAGATCTCCTGCGGAGAGAATCTTGGAATCCAAACCGGGTGTAAGGAAGGTCTCTAATAAGTCCTGTTAAAACACTGTGGCTGGATGAATTGCCTAGCAATTCGCTTTAGTCTTTAGTTGCAAACAAAAGCAGGATTTGCAAGGCCTTAATAGCCTGAAGGCAGCGAGGCTAGCAGCTTCAGTCTCTTAACTAACAATGCCTAGCTATTAGCAAGGTGATTCCACAGTAGCATTTAGAAGGCTGAAAAGGCTTACCGCTGATGGCATGGCTCGACTTGACACAGGATCTCCTGGAAGGCTTAGCTTTTGCAGCAAGCAACCACAGAGTCTTTGTAGAAAGTATCCACAGTAAACAATGGCAAGAGGATTCTGCTACGGAGGGAATCCGGGCAGGCGTGGAGTAGTATACCAATATGCAGCTAGGCCGTCTTCCTTGGATTCCTGGCCGCACGCAGAAAGGCCAGGAAGGTTTCCTTGGACACAGGGCAGAGCAACAGCTTGCGAAGATCCCTCCGGTTTCAGCGTTAGCTGGGAAGGTCTTTCAGGCTTTTCTGTCCGGTTCCATCGGCGTCCTGGATTGCATGCTAGGCACAGCTCAACCATAGATGAAGCAGGGTCCTGGCATAGTGGAGCAGAGACGAACCAACTTGGAGTTGGCTGACTGGCGTCCCCTGGGAGGGAAAACCCCCACAGCCGTTCCCTCAGTTCATCTTGGATGCGACGTTGGAAAGAGACAGGGACTGAAGGGTGCTCTGAGCAATTATAGCATTCTGAGAGTGCGTCGGACGTCACAACCTGTGATGGATGGTTCTCGGGTTGTTTTGAGAACCTCAGTCCTGAAGAATGCGGCGCCTCGTTAGCTTGAACCACCTGGGCTGGGGAGTAGTGCTTACTGCTCCGAGTACCCGCTTCTGCTATCAGCCTGGTGGGCTCCGCTTGGCCTTGACATGCCTTTAGCATGGCATGTTTCTTGGGAGGCACAGGAGAGCAGCAAAGAGGCCCACTGCAGGAGCCGGAAGTTAACCCAGCTGTGCTGGAAAGTTTCTTGGAGTCAAGCGGGCAGAATGCAGCCCCTAGGAAAGATGCCGTCTAAGGTTGTTGGGGTGCGACACTGAGACTTCAGAATCCTTCATTAATAGTTTCAAAGTGTTATTTCCTGTTTCATTGGGTGGTCTTTACTTCGAAAGTAGTTGCTTTATTCCAGAAACTGTGTGTGTGTGGGGGGGCCCCAAATGGAAGAAATCTATCCGCACTGGGTTAAACTGCTTCTCTCACCCAGGACTGACACAGGAGAGAAAAGAAACCAAAGGAAAGCCATACAAACTGGGTTAGACAGTGGCTCTCACCCAGGACTGACATGGGAGAGAAAGGGAACCGAAGGGAAGCCATCCAAACTGGGTTAAACAGTGGCTCTTGCCCAGGACCGATGACTCCAAGAAACTTTCCAGCACAGCTGGGTTAACTCCCGGCTCCTGCAGTGGGCCTCTTTGCTGCTCTCCTGTGCCTCCCAAGAAACATGAAGGAAAGCCATCCAAACTGGGTTAAACAACGGCTCTCACCCAGTAATGACACGGGAGATAAAGGGAACTGAAGGGAATCCAACCACACTGCTTTGAAAAGCTGAATACTTTCTGAATCACTTACTGATTTGTAAGAGAAATGGGGGAAAATGCTTCGAAATGGCAAGGATACTTCCGGGTTCCTAAATCGCTTCAAAATCGCTTCAAAAAGGAATTTGATCCGAATTTATTCAGAACTACGAAGATTTCGATCGAACCTAACCATGCCTAATAGGCACATCTGTCTCCTTGTCAGGATGCCAACTTCCTGGAAATACCATCAGCAAAGTCGGCACACCTGACATCTACCCGCCGGAGGGCGTTCTCCGTCATAGCCCCCACGCTGTGGAACGCCCTCCCGGCTGAAACCAGGGCCCTGAGGGACTTACTTCCATTTAGGCGGGCCTGCAAAACCCATCTGTATAGGCAGGCCTTTGGAGAGTAGGCCCGTGTGCTCTAGGTACGGTGCCGTGGCACCCGCTGTTGCTCCGACTGTTCTGTTGCTTGCTCTGTATTGTTTTAATTGTGCAATTGTTTTCTTGTTTTTAATCTTTTGTTATTGTGCTCCTGGCTCTTGTGAGCCGCCGCGAGCCTTCGGGAGTCGGCGGCATAGAAGCCTTAATAATAAATAAATAAATAAAATAGGAAAATAGCACTTTAACCATGAATAAATACAGAATATGAAAAAGTGAAGAAGTGTAATTTTACTTCAATTAAAAATGTACCAGCTGTATTTTCTGGCCTCTTTAATGTGTCTATTCTATTGGTGGTCGGAGGAATTAGATTGGGCATATGAGTGAATTTCTCTAAGAAATGTAGAATTCTCCAACTGTTTCTTGGAATGGTGCACATCATTCGCAAGAATATAGCAGAGCTCCTTCTTCATTTTTATCACATTGCTGTAAAATAACTATGTTAGGTTAGACTGAACCATCCTTCTTCTTTATCTATGGGAGGAGAGGAAGACCTCACCTTCTTTGAAATCTTCCTCTTCTCTCATATTTTCAGCAGCATAGTTATTAGGCCTGTGCAGTCAATGAGAAAAAGTTTAATTACTAAATTGGGGGGTGGGGTGGGAAGCGAAACATTTCTAAAGCGTTTCTAAAATATCAAAAAGGGTCCATATCATAACTAAAATGATATAATGAAATTTTCAATACTTTTTTGTTATATAATTGCACAACTGGGGAAGCTTCTGGGACTCTATTCTCTCTCATTTTTAGAAATATTGGGATGAAACTTGCTATAATTGTAGAACACATTTACCAGGTTACCCCCCCCCCCCAAAGTTTCAGAATGTTTCACACATTTACTGATTTTTGGGGAATTTAAATTTTTTATTGTAGCACAGCAGTTCTCGTTTGTGCCTGGGGGGCAGGGGGCAGGACCGGGGGTCCCATTGGGGGCCTGCAGCAGCGGAGATGGATTCTGAAGAGGATTTAGAAGGGTTAGCAGAAGGAGAGTTTCCCATCACTGGGCCTCCTTCTCCCACAGAAAGCTTGGCTTGGGATGAAGGTTGGCCTGACCCTTACGACGAGACAGATAACCAGGTGCAAATGGAAAGCAGTGATAGCGAAACTTATGAACGGCCAGGGGGGAGAGGTTCACAGGATCCTTTGAGTGAAAACATGGAAGAGAGCGGCTGGGAAGAATCTAGGGAGGAGAGCTCTCATGGAGATAGGGCAGCAAATGTTGGGAGGCAAGGCCGTGCTTTCGATAGGAGACAGGACATCGAGACTAGCAGGAGGGGCTGGTATCATAGCCTAGACAGGCCGAGGTCTGTCAGCAGAGATTGGAGACGACGAAGCCTAGAGCGTCGGGGACCTCGGCAGAAAGATTAAGTATAGGATCCGTGGGAACGGATCCTCAGTACTCGCCACGTCTCTTCTGAGCAGACGTGAAGCGAAGCTGGTCCACGGAGCTAGGTTGGTTAGTGGCTTACCAAGTCTTGTTTTGCATCTTGTACCTTGCCTTGTTCCTGAATCCGCATTGCTGTGCGGAGCCTTGCCAAGTCTTTTGGATACTTTACTAAGTTGTTTTGGACATTGATTGCCTTTTGCCTTTGGATTGGTTTTTGCTATTTTTATGGACAATATACCTTTTGAACTGTTTTTATATTCAATAAAGTAGCTAGCCTTCAGTCCGTCTCTGTGTGTGTGATTAAGGGGCCAGTCAAGTCCGTGCATCGTGACATTTATATGAATAACATTTTTTAAAAAATACAAGAGCTATGGCAGATAATTCAAAAGTCTCCACCCTGTGGCATAGAATTTACCCCTGTGGCAGATAATTCAAAAGGCCCTGCCCTAAACTACATTTCTTAGAATTCTGCTCAATTCAGAATACTACCCTTGTTAAAGTCTCAATATGATGGTCTCTGCCTGTTCTTCTCTGGGCCAGCCTGGAAAAATAATATGAAATAATATAAGCAGCAAACTTAATGTTCTCACTTGGGTTGCAATCTTTGACCAGTTATATTATTGTAGCAACCCAGTTCTCTTTCGTGCCTGGGGGGCAGGGGGCAGCACCAGGGGTCCCACTTGCATTAGAGCCAGCCGCAGCTGAGGAGGAAATGGAAGAAGGGGTTAACGAGTTAGCTGGGCATTCCTCTCCCACAGAGAGCCTGGCTTGGGATGAGGGATGGCCGGATGCTTACGAAGACTGGGAAGGTCAGGCTGAGGCAGAAAGTGCTGATAGCGATGAATGTTATGAGAAACCGGGGGGAGGGGGGTATGGATCTCAGGAGCGAATTTGGGAAAACATGGGCGATGAGGCCATGGAAGCTGAAGGGGAGTTTGACTCTCATGAAGATAGTGAGCCAGGTGCTGGGAGGCAAGGACGAAGCTTTGATAGGAGACGGAGCATCGAGTCCAGTAGGAGGAATGGCACCGCAGTCTAGAGCGCCAGAGAAGCGCTAGATCCCGTAGCACAGACTACCGCCGAAGCCTAGAGTATCGGGGGCCTCGCCCCGGGGTTTAAGTATAGGATCCGTGGGAACGGATCCTCAGTACCTCAGCCACTTCTAATCTAAGCGAAGTGAAGCGAGCGAAGGACCACGGAGCCAAGTTGCCGCTCGTGCCTTGCCAAGAAGTTTTCTTGGGCCCTGTTTGAGTCCTGCTTTGTTCCTTGATCCGCTTTGTTTTTGCAGAGCCTTTGCCAAGCCTTTGCCAAGACCTTTGCCTTTGGACATTACTATTGCTAAACCTTGCTTTTGGACTATACTACGCATACCCTATTTTTGGATTGACTTTTCTATATTTTGATGGACAATTACCTTTTCATCTGTTTTTTATTACTCAATAAATAGTTAGCTGATTACTGTCTGTGTGTGTGTGATTAAGGGGCCGGCCGAGTCCTTGCATTGTGACAATTATACTGTTTTTCCTCTTCTGTCAGTACATGTCTGCTAACAAATTACCTGTGATTTACTCTGCTTCTTCTTTTGTATTTTTCAGCGATGGAAGCAGTTTCAATACAATGTTTTTCATTCTGTGCGAAACTCCCCCAGCCCACTCAATATGGGAGAGAGATTTATTCAGTTTATTCATGTTTGTACTCCTAAACCAATACATGAATTGAAACTCAGTTATTTGTAGCAATTGAAACCACTCTCAATTTTGCAATGACGTTCTACTATTAAAATGCATACAAAACATGTATATGGGTTTAGGAAATCTGTACTAAATTGGTTGGCATTGAGAAATTGAACTAAAATAACTTTACTACTATAACAGAAATTGTTATTACTTGAGTAGTGAATCCAAGGTTATGTGTTTGAACTGAACAAGCAAAACAATGTGGGATTCAGTACCCAACTCATAGCAATTTGGGTAATGCTGGTAAGATTATTGAAGGGTTTATCATAAGTATTCTGTTTTACTTTCATTTCCTCAAATTTCAACTCAATTAAATTGTGTTCAGAATAAATATCTACCTTTACCTGTTTAACATATTGTTCATGTCATTGCAATGTGCCCTTTCCTAAAATTCAGGTTCAACATCATTGTTGCTTTCCCCCTTTTATGTGGTCACTAGCTGTACCCGGCACGCGTTGCTGTGCCCTATTTAAGAGATGCGGGAAAGTCTGAGTATGTAAGGGTTGGAATTGATGTTACTTATGGTCTTGGTGGGTGTGTATATGTGTGTATGTATATATGTGTGTGCATGTGTATATATGTGTATGTATGTGTATATATGTATATGTGTGTATGCATATATGTGTGTAAATGTGTAGCAACCCAGCCTCCAGCTCAGCCGGGGGGGGTCAGGGAATGCCCCGGGGGTCCCAATTGCTTTGGACCCGATTGATGGGGATTCAGGTGAAATGGATGATGGGGCCAATGGATCTGCATCTCCTACAGAGAGCTTGCAATGGGAAGATGATTGGCCCGAGGCCTATGAGGACGAGGAAGGTCAGTCTGACCCCGAATCAGATAACATGTATGAGAAACCAGGTGGAAGCGGTTCCCAGGAGCGAGGGATGAGCTGATGGAAACAGAAAGGGAGGAGGTTTCTCAAGAAGATAGTGAGACAGCTGCGGCTCGGGAGGGAAGGAGCTTTGACCGAAGGAGAAGCATCGAGGCCAATAGAAAGGAATGGAGACGAAGCCTAGAGCAGCACTGGTCTCACAAAGGAGGAAATTAAATATACGTTCCGTGGGAACAGATCCTCAGTTGGTTGGCCACTTCTGATCTGAAGGGAGTGTAGCGACCTGGTTCCTGAAAGACATCGTTTGGCTGCCTTGCCAAGTGTTTGCCTTGTACCTTGTGAATCTGTGGACTTTGCCTTGTTTATTGCCACAGAATACTTTGCCTTGAAGCTTACTTTGTTTTGATGGACTCTTTGCATTTTTGATTGATTCTACCTTTTGACCTTTGGACACTAATTGCTTTTCAATACCATTTGGACATTCTACCTTTTTCACCTGTTCTTTATTATTCAATAAATAGTTAATTGACTACCGTCTCTGTGTGTGTAATTAAGGGGCCGGGCCTAGACCAAGCATTGTGACAGAATGTGTATATATGTATATATTGTTATATATTGTTGTGGCGTATTGTGGCAGATCCTGGAACGTCTAGGATGTCCCCCCAAGTTCCTCAAAATGATTGTCCTGTTACATGAGGGCCAGCACGGTCAAGTCAGATATGGCGATGCTCTCTCGGAGCCCTTTCTCATAACTAATGGAGTGAAACAAGGTTGTGTTCTTGCACCAACCCTATTTACAATCTTCTTCAGCATGATGCTCCAAAGGGCTATGGCAGACCTACAAGAAGAAGACGGCATATATATACGCTATCGTACTGATGGTAGCTTGTTCAACTTAAGCCGTCTGAGGGCTCGCACTAAGACTCTAAACTATCTAGTCCGTGAGCTACTTTTTGCTGACGATGCTGCCCTTGTCGCCCATTCAGAAGCAGCCCTGCAGCGCCTCACATCCTGCTTTGCAACAGCTGCAGAGCTGTTTGGGCTGGAAGTCAGCCTGAAGAAAACAGAAGTCCTCTACCAGCCCGCACCACAGGAAGAACACCACCATCCTCACGTCAGCATAGGCACATCTGTGCTTAAGTCCGTTCAGCAGTTCACCTACCTGGGAAGCATCATCTCTTCAGACGCCAAGATTGACAAAGAGATAGATCACAGATTATCAAAGGCATATAGTGCATTCGGAAGGCTTCACAAAAGAGTCTGGAGCAACAAGCACCTGAGACAAAGCACCAAAATCAGTGTGTACAGAGCTATCATACTGTCCATTCTCCTCTATGGGTCTGAAACATGGGTCACCTATCGCCAACACCTACGACTCCTCGAGCGCTTTCATCAGCGCTGTCTTCGCACAATCCTAAATATACACTGGACCGACTATGTGACGAATGTTGCTGTCCTTGAGCAAGCAGGGATCACCAGCATTGAGGCCATGCTATTGAGAACACAGCTGCGCTGGGCAGGGCACGTCTCTAGGATGGAGGACCACCGCCTCCCAAAGATACTACTCTACGGTGAACTCGCCACGGGTCAGCGCAAGAGAGGCGCCCAAAAGAGATATAAGGACTCCCTGAAACAACATCTCAGGCTTGGCCAGATTGATCACCAACAATGGTCCACCCTGGCCTCACATCGGGAGGCATGGAGAAGCACTATCCACAATGCTGCGGCCTCTTTCGAGAAGACACGCCGAATGGGTCTCGAAGAGAAACGACAACGCAGAAAGAACCGCAACTTGGAAAAACATCACCCAAGGAGACTTTCTGCTGCGCTTTCTGCAACCGAACTTGCCTATCTCAGATTGGCCTTTTTAGTCATCAACGCGCTTGTAAAAAGCGTGGGATGAGTCCTTCCTGAATCTTCGTTCGCGAAGTAATGCTGAGAGATTGTGGCGTAGTGTGGTGGGCTACCCCAGAGCTCTGGGAGGCCAGCAGCCCAACGTGGGCCTTGAGGCAAGGCCCTCAGGGGAAACAAAGGGATCCTCCAGGGGACCAAAGGCCACAGTGCAAGCCGGTGGTGCCTCCAGCCAGGGACCCCAGCAAACCCGAGGCCCCAGAGAGAAGGAAGGCCGAACCCCCAAAGAGAAGTGAAAGAAGGGAGGCTACCCGAAGGGCAGCAGCAAGGCGGCAGCAGTGACCCCGTTCCTTCTGTCTTCACCCTGTGCCATCCGGAGGGTAGTAGTGGTGAGGCCAGCGCCCCCACGCCTCCTCCTTCTTGACCCTCCATCCTCCGGAGGGCAGCCTCAGCAGCGGGGAAGCCTCTCTCCCCCAGCGGAGTGCAGAGGCGGGCTGTGGGCTCCCGCAGCACCCGGGAGCCCTCCGTGTGGGCACCGCTGTTCCATGGCGGCCGCCATCTTTCATGCCATCACTTCTGGCCAGGAGGGGGTGTGACTTCCGGTTGCCATTTTTTGGGTGGCAGTTGCCGCCCGGACCTTTTTTCTGGCGGCCCGACTTCCGGCAGAGACTTTTCGGCCGGGCCGGAAGTGGTTTGGCCACCATTTTTGTTGTAGTTTTTTGGGGTTTTTTCCCCGTGGTCCAGTGGAGAGTCGTAGAAGCGACCAAAGCGGCGGCGAGTGGCTGGGGGTTCCCTCAGTGATGGAGGCAAAGGGATGGGGAGGAGGAGGTGAGGCTACGATCCTTCCCCCCTCGCTGCTCTTTCCTCCTCTGCCTTTTCCTCTTTCTCCTTGCCAGCTCCGTTGGCCATTGGCATTCACTAAGCGCCGCGATGCTTGGTGTGAATGACGTTTTTTGGGGGGTCGTATTTAGGGGTCTTGTGATGTATGTACCCCGAATGTACCTCGCGGTATGTGGGGAGGTGTTCGGTGGTTGTTGTGGTTCTGGGGCTTATAGTTTTCCCATCTATAAGCGTCAACGCACGGACACTCTCTCTTTATATATATAGATGGCACAAACCTCTTGACAGCATGATGAATCCACCCTATCTCTCTGTCATGTGGGTGAGCTTTCAACAAAGCTTCCCAAAGTTGCAATTTATCCCCTTTTAGAAACTGTAATTAGGTTTTGAACTATTCACTTTAAAATTAATTATTGTTTAAAGCTGGGTAAGGTTATAGTATGAGTAGAATAATAAATGCTTTGGGCTATTCCAAAGACTAAAACAAAGTTAATCTGATTTTTTGAAAAATTGCACTTTCAGTCTTAACCAGCAAAATTGTTTTATACTTTGTCTTTTCTGAAAACTATCGGATGAGCAATCCACTTTGAGCTCCAATAGATGAGCTGTCACACTCTAAATGTACATGCAGAGTATCTTCACTGACATTATGTCAATTGTATTTTTCTTCTTTTGAATACAAAAGGAGATAGATTGAGTGCTTATAAAACAAGTCAGAAATAAATACTCATTTTCGTTGACCACCAATAATGACCTTAAAATGCCTTGTTAGAAAATAAAATCCACAAGCAATGTTGATATCGAAGAGTAGCAGAACATCTGACATGAGCCTGTCTGAATTTTCAAGGTAGGAATGTATCTTGACCCCACTATTATCACAGGCACATTTAGAGCTGGCATGAAAAAAGGCTTCTTGGTATCTCTGCCCAGACTATGGAATTCCCATCATAGCAAGCAAGACTGGCCTTTCTGGGCTCTATTTCCATGGTCACTCAGAGAATGTTAAACATCTATGACAGAAAAAAGTATTTTGTTTTTCTATCAATATTATTATATCAATCAATGATTTATTATGGTCTATTTTAATTAATTTTCCTATTCTTTTAGCTTTTAACTATTGAACTCTTTTATGTGTTTTATAGAACTGACGTGGAGGGCGACTCATAAATAATAAAATCAATCAATCAATCAATATGACCAGCACAACATAGAATGGGGCACAGGCGCCCAGGGAAAGGGAATCACAGTTCCCAAGTGTGTCAGATATAAAAGCAGATTAAAACATGTTATAAAAAGACAGATTAAAAGACAGATTGAGGTTAAAGTTTAAAGAGCTGGTATGGATCTGGGGGGCAGCTAATAGGATATATCTCTCTGACCAGTAGGTCATGAGTTCAAGGCCTGCCCAGGTTGAGGTGGATTGCTCGACCTTAAGTGTAGCCTGCTGTCGACCTTTGCAGCCTGAAAGACAGTTGCATCTGTCAAGTAGGAGATAAAAGTACCACATCAAGTGGGGAGGCAAATTTTGACTGAATTATGAGGCCATTAAAGAACTCCAGGAACACTGAGGAATGCAGAAGGAACAACAAGGGATGCTGGGAATGCTGAGAGATGAGGAGTGCAGCAGCTCCCCCTGGTGGCCAGAGTTTGCCTCTGTTTGTCTATATGTGTGTATGTGGAAACGGCAGGGATTGTCTGCTAAGTATGTGTACCTGTAATCCGCTCTGAGTCACCTTCGGGGTGAGAAGAGCGGAATATAAATAAAGTGTATTATTATTAATATCAAACCACTGGGAGGCTCTGAAGGGGGATGAGAGGGGAACATTTACAGCATTTCAGTTATAACAGATTACTCTAGCTGTATTTCCAGGATTCTATCATGGAATATTGCAGGGTGGATGTCCTCCATTAAAGAGCCCTCCTTTCTAGATTATGTAGCCCAATATCATATCATACTAATGCAGGAAACCTGGGCGGTAGATGATATATCAAGCAATGGATTTCAATCCTACTCAACAAAGGCAGAACCCCCAACTAGATATGGGAGAGCCAAAGGAGGTTTAATAATTTTAATCTCTCACAAGCTATGGGCAAAGATAACATCTCTATCTCCGCTAATCACAAGCGCTATGGCCATCTTAATTCAACTTATTAACCACAAAGTGTTGATAATAAATGCTTACATACCCCCTATGAGGAAAAAAGCCCAAGTTAAAGCTGCATGGATGGAGCTGGAATCTTATGTCAAGGATCTGGTTATGCAGAATCCTGATGCACCTATAGTGCTGGGAGGTGATATTATTTATTTATTTATTTGTTAGATTTATACACCGCCACTCCCAGAGGCTCGGGGCGGTTTACAGAAATATGCAAATACACAGAAGATAGCAATATAATAACACAGTAAAAACACAGTAAAAACCAGGTAAAATGCAGGTAAAGATCATAAGCCTTCAAAAGCCTGCCTAAATAAGTGTGTCTTACACGCTCTGCGAAAGCTGTACAAATTTTGCAGAGCTTGTGTCTCTGGTGGCAGGGCATTCCACAATGTTGGAGCAATGATAGAAAAGGCTCTTCGCCTGGTGGATGTCATGTGGAAGGATTTTACACTAGGAATGTTCAGAAGATTCATGTCTTCTGAACATAGTGATCTTGGAGGGTTATATGGAATCAGGCGATCCCGCAGGTACACTGGCCCCAGACCATATAAGGTCTTGAAAGTAAGAACTAACACCTTGATAGTGATCCGGAATTCAATTGGCAGCCAGTGCAGGTCTTGCAGGATCGGTGTTATACGGCAGGTCACGGTTTCCCCCCTAAGCAGCCAGGCTACAGCATTCTGCACTAGCTTAAGTTTCCGGATTGCGATCAAGGGTAGGCCAATTTAAAGAGTGTTACAGTAGTCAAGTCTTGAGATGACCGTGGCTTAGTCGTTCCAGGTCGTGGCTAGGTCGTTCCAGGACAGATAGGAGGCCAAACGCTTCGCCTGTCGCAGGTGGAAGAACGCAATTCTGCTGACAGTGGAGATTTGACTCTCCATTGACAGCAGAGGGTCCAAATGGACACCGAGGCTTTTTACTGATGATGACGGGCGTAATGCCTCTCCATCCAGGGTTGGCAGTTGGATTTCCCTATCGCCAGGACAACCCAGCCAAAGGATCTCTGTCTTTGCCAGATTCACCTTCAACCTGCTGGCTTGCAGCCATCCAGTAACAGCTTCAAGGCACAGATGGAAATTATTGGGTAGGGAGTCCAGCCGGCTCTCCATCCTCGGAATGAGCTGAGTGTCATCATTAACATTAACGCAAGGATGGGCCCAGATTATCTTTCTCTCTATAAGCAGCAGAACTGCCCACCTCCAGCTTGTGAGAATGAAGGATCCCTCCCTCCCTGTTGGTCCAAAGACCAGAAATCGAATTTTGCAGGCCTATGTTTAGCCAGAACAATATATAGGCTAAATCTCTATATCTTAAATAGGGTGCTGAAAGAAGATTATCCAGGTGAATTCACTTTCCTCTCAGATGAAAAAATTAGCACTGTTGACTATATAGCTATCTCAAGGGATCTTATCCCCTATGCCAGGGCTGTCCAACTGGCGGCCCACGTGCCGTATACAGTCCCCCAGCCCCTTCCCCACGGCCCCCTACCCTCCTGCAAGATATCTGCTTTTTAAGATTTAAATATATATATTTTTATTATTTTTTTGAATTTTTTTGTGAATTTTTTTTTTTATTTATTTTTTTCATGGCGGCGGGGGGGGGGGGGTGAGGGGCGGGGCGGGGCAGGGAGGAGGAGCAGGCTCCCTGCCTCCTCCTCCTACTTCCCTCCCTCTCTCTCCCTCCCTCCTCTCTCTCTTTCCCCCTTTCATTCCTTCCCCCTTCCACCACCTGAACGAAAGAGGGAAGGAGAGAGAGAGAGTGCACCGAGCGAGAGGGGGCGTGGCCAGAGCAAAAAAGGGGTGGGGCCGAGTTCGGAGCGCGTGGAGGGGGTGCTCATCCATTCCCTTTCCAGCTTCCTCCTCTTCTGAGGATTTGTGCCAAGTTTGGTCCTGATCCATCATTATTTGAGTCCACAGTGCTCTCTGGATGGAGGAGAACTACAACTCCCAAACTCAAGGTTCAGTACTTTCTGTTGCTCTCATGACAGTTTAGTCTGCCAAGTTTGATTCAACATGGCTGAGGAATGCTTTGATTGTATTTTCCCCTTATGGCAGAAGGAGGTAGGACTGGATGGCCCTTGGAGGTCTCCTATTCTAGGAACCCATTGTAATTATTATTAATAATAATATCATCATCATCATCATCATCAGAGGCTGAATGGTCATCTGTGAGGAATGCTTTGATTGTATTTTCCTCTTATGGCAGAAGGAGGTAGGACTGGATGGCCCTTGGAGGTCTCCTATTCTAGGAACCCATTGTAATTAATATTATTATTATTATTATCATCATCATCAGAGGCTGAATGGTCATCTGTGAGGAATGCTTTGATTGTGTTTTCCCCTTATAGCAGAAGGAGATTGGACTGGATGGCCCTGGATGGCCCTTGTTGTTGTTATTATTAGCAGAGGCAGAATGAATATTATACCTTATCATTTAGGGTTATAGGCCTGTGTGGAAGGGCCCTGGCTTCTTATTTGACTTCCTTTCCACACAACTGAATATAATCCCATGTTATTTGCTTTAAACCAGATTATATGAGTGTGGACTCCGATAATCCAGTTCAAAGCAGGTATTCTGGGTTATATGGCTGTGTGGAAGGGCCCTGAGTTCACACTGCAATATAATCCAGTTCAAAGCAGGTTTTGTGGGGTTTCCTGCCTGGATATTCTGTGTGAAGGACCCTGAGTCCACACTGCAATATAATCCAGTTCACAGCAGGGACTGGGACTTGAGACTGGGATTTTGGTGTTCATCTCTATCTCCAAGTCAAAGCCCCGGTGTCGTCCACAGACACCTCCAAGGCGGGGAGGGGCGGGCAGGAGGTGGAGCTGGGGCGGGGTGGGGGCAGAGCCAGGGAGGGGCGGAGCCGGGGGTGGAGGCAGACCCTTCGGCCCCCCAGGTCATCAGTAACCGGAATTCCAGCCACAGGTCCGGTAGAAGTTGGACAGCCCTGCCCTATGCTAAAGCTCTAAAAGTCATGCCTAAACCTGAGAGTGATAATTTCCCAGTTTTACTTCAATTCTCAGGAAATCCATCAAACAGAATCCTATAAGTGAGCCAAGTGGACCCCACACATGAATTAAAGAATATTATTATTATAAAAGGCCTGGGCCTGCTTGGAGGGAAATATAATGAATTAATATATTATTATTATTAATATTATCTATTATATAAAGGAGGTCCCGTCATGGAACGACTGTCCTAGGCAGAGAAACCTTACAAGGCAGAGACACCAAATCAGCCCACATACACACAAAACCCCACTTGGTATGTTTACCACACCCCCAAAAAAACAAAAAATTAAACAACACGACCAAAAATACAAAAAAGCCACTGGACTACAACTCCCATGGTCCCTCACACCACACCCTTCTGGTAGTTTAGAATGTCGGAATGCTGGTGGAAGGGAGGGAGGGAGGGAGAAGAGTCAAGGGGAGCAAGGACTGATACAGAAAGGGGAGGAATGGCAGGAAGGAGGGAAAGGAAAGAAGGAAGAGAGGGAAGGAAGGAAGGAGGGGAGAAGAAAGGAAAGAAGGATAGAAGGAAGAATGGATGGAAGGAAGGAGGGGAGAAGAAAGGAAGGAAAAGGAAGGATAGCAGGAAGGAGGGAGGGGAAATGAAGGAAAGGATAGAAGGATGGAGTGAAGGAAGGAAGAAAAGAGAGGAGAAGGAAGGAAGGAAGGAAAAGGAAGGATAGCAGGAAGGAAGGGAGGGGAAAGAGAGGATAGAAGGATGGAGTGAAGGAAGGAAGGAAAGAGAGGAGAAGAAAGGAAGGAAAAGGAAGAAGGATGGAGTGAAGGAAGGAAGGAAAGAGGGTAGAAGAAAGGAACACAGAAACACATACACACACACATATATACATGCACAGAAATATACAAATATACACATACACTCATACATAAACACACCTGTACGTACACACATCAACACATATACACGCACATACGTATACAAACACACATAAACATAAGTACACACATATACACGCATACACATATACATGACTACACACACAGTCCCCAAGTTAAAAAAAACCCCACACCAATGCGTGGCCGGGACAGCTAGTTATTATTATAAAAGGCCTGGGTGTCCTTGCAGAGAGATATAATGAATTGATATATTATTAATAATATTATTATAAAATAGTTGCCCACCTCTGGTCAAGGCCTGCTTCTCTAGTGCTCTTCTCACTCAACATTTCCCCCTTCAGTTCCAAACCACTCTAGGAATCTCCGTTTCTCCTCTATGATTTTTCTTGATTCTGAATTTTTCCTTCTCCTCTCCGTGCTCTTTTCACTCCCTGCTCCCCTTCTCTCAGCCTTTCTTATGTCCTTCTCATCTGTCCTTCTATCTAGCCTAATTTCCTGGGGGTTTAAACGGCTTTTTTCCTCTCAGTCCTCCAAACCACTCTAGGAGTCGCGCTCTGGTTCTCTATGGTTCCGGATCCTTTTTCACTTCCTGGAGGAAGGCCTTTCAGTTAAATTAGGCTCCGACCATGCAAAGGCCCTGATCTGACTGTGAGTAATGTCTGGAAAGCTATTTTGGAAGGGATAATTTTCCTGTTAGAGGGACATACGAAATAATTACAATAATAAAGAACTTTCGGGCCCACGAAGTTCAGAAATCAAAGTCCACTTCCGGTTTGGCGGGAAAAGTGCGATAAAGCTTAAAATTAGCATTTTGAATGGATCTAAATACGAATTATTTTAATTTCTTCATCCGAAAACCCAACCCTAGTACATATACATGGCAAACATTCAATGCCATAAACACACAATATATATAGACAGACACACAGAGGCTATTTAACTTTCTAGCTTTCATGATGGTATTCTGGCCACCAGGGGAGCTGTAGAATATTTTAGTACTGTTAGTTTACAGGAACTTTGTAACATTTCTGTAGTTTCTTGGAAAAAGAGAATAGATAAAATGTGATAAATCAGCCAAGAGAAAGCAGCACAAGGGAAATGTGGACACATATTCTTTTCTTGTGTTGTGCAGAAAGTTTAATCAAGGGGCTTCTATGCTTCAAATTGATAGTCTCCAGCTGCTCCCCCACTAAAGTTTTTAATCTGTAAAAATTATTTTGCTTTCCCTCTCTTGGTGCTTTAGTTGGTGATACCTTCATTGAACTTCACTGGTACATGTTCAGTATGTAAAATGAAGCCAAAGGCATCAGTAGCTCTGGTCATTATTTTCTTCTGTTTTCTTGCTTTTGCTTCAGGCAATGGAATCCTTTGACCATAGTTTTCTGGTCTAAAACCTTGGAGTGGTGAAATGATGTTCTTACGCCCTTCTTTTCTTGACATCAGCATATGCAAAGCTAGAAATGGGAATTGTTTTTTTCCTATTTATTTTGTTGTATATTTTAGTTCATTATTCTGCTTGTTTTGTTTTGCTTAACACCGTCACATCAGCCAGTAGTGGACCCATTAAATCAGTGGGTTATATGTATCGCTCAGTAATTGATAATCTGGTTTATTTCATTTATTTATTTTTTTACAGCATTTTTACTCTGCCCTTCTCAACCCCCGAGCAGCTAGTTGGAATTAACCAATAGGACTCAGACACATAGGGCCCTTTGTATTTATTTTATAATGTTGTTTTTAAATGTTTTACTTGTATATTGTGGAATGCTATGGCATCAAATGGCTGTCAATTTGTAAGCCGTCTTGAGTTGCCTTCGGGCTTGAGAAAGGTGGGATAGAAATATCGTAAATAAATCTATGTATATAATAAAAGTCAGTGTTTGTGGAAGACGGGAGGTGCATAGGAATATCTGGCAGCATTTTGATTGGTTGCCACTGTGGGATTATTTGCATAATACCTCTGATTGGCTAACCACCAACATTCCACCACTCCAAGGAAGCAGAGAGGGGAATGGTTGCCACTGAGGGAGAATTTGCATACGAACTCTTGATTGGCAAGCCACCTTGAACATTCTGACACTCTTAGGAGGCAAAGAGGGAAAAGGAAAGGCCCTCAGGCTGTCAGGAATGCCTCCCACTATGGCTTCAGATCGGCCAGCCACTACAAACTTGGCACACAAAGCACTCATGACTCACTCTGCATCCTACTGCAGTTTGGAGAAGGGCGTACCACGGATGATGGGACTTGAGGTACCTTCACTCGCTTTCCAAGACTGCTCAAACCTACTCCAATGACTGATCAAAACCACACTTGGCACACAGAGCCCCTGTGACCCACTCTACATCCTGGTCCTGTTTGGAGTAGAACGGACTACGGGTGATGGGACTTGAAGTATCTTCACTCACTTTCTGAGACCACTGCAACCCTCATCCAATGACTGATCAAGACCACACTTGGTACAAAGAGCCCCTATGACCCACTCTACATCCTGCTGCAGTTTGGAGGAGGGTGGACCATGGATGATGGGACTTCCAGTACCTTCACTCACTTCCTGAAAACAATGTGACCCTCCTCGAATGACCAATAAAGACCAAACTTGGCACAAAGAGCCCCCATGACCCTCTCTACATCCAGTTGAGAGGAGGACAGTACCTTCAGTAAGTTCATGATACCATTGCTTCTCCCAATAATGATGGATCATTGCCAAACTTTGCAGACAGACCCTCCATGACCCATTCTACATCCTGGTGGTGTTTGGAGGAGGATGGACCATGCATGATGGGATTTTCAGTACCTTCACTAACTTCCTGAGAGTACTCCGAGTCACATAAAAACCGGATAAAGACCAACCTTGGCCCACAATGCCTTTCTCAAATTACCCGGGCATCGCCGGGTCCCCAAGCTAGTAAATACATAAATTTCACACAAAATATGTTTGGATCCCTCATTTTAAAAAATGCTGGTTCTGAGCTGCATGAACGCCACACTAGACTGCCCTACATTGAATCCACTCCATCATTTGCCAGAATGACAATGAATCAGAAAGCCTGCAGTAACAATAAGGGACAATTTTCTGTAATTTTGGGGAAAATTGTGTGCAAGGGGCAGGAACGCACTGCCATCTCACCTTCCGAGGCTGCTCAAGCCCAGGGAGCTTGGGATAGCTGTGGGGACATGATTTTGGATTTGCTAAAATACTGCAAAAATTCCAGATCTTCCTGGTATGTTTATTTTAATCCAAAGTCAAGCCGTATTAGTTGGCTTATCCTGAGCCATTGTAAATCACATTAGCCCATAGGCATTTTGTGGATCCACCAGGCCAATGTGTTTCCTACTCTGCATTAAATGGCAGTGTAAATGTATCCATAGATAGTAGGCCTGTTTTCGAACGGAAAAATGCGTTTTGGAAGTCAAATCGGATATTGGTTTTGCTCTGGCATCGGATGTGAATCACTTCCAATTTTTAAAGTGATTTTATCGAAATGGATTCGGAAGTATTCGAAAATAGTGTCCATGATTGCGCAGGGCGCAAAAAACAGCAGAAGGGAGAGTCTAAACTATGGGGAATCCCATTTCCATCCGTTTTTGACTGCTAGTAATGACAAAACTAGCCACTGGTACAAAATATTAAGCATTGTTAACACATTCAGAAACAATTTTAAAAATGGGACATAACATTAAAATGACATCCGAGCCCTTTCCAAGAATGGTGACAGAGCTCTCGGAATGGCAAATCCACTTCCTGTTGGGGCACTGTTCTCGATATCGCTTCAATTATCGGAAGTCCAGAAAAAGCATCCAAAAATCAGAAGTATCCGATTATCGGAAACAGGCCTAATAGATAGGTCTAGTGTGCAAATACATATCTGCATCGGTATTGTCTTTATTTCTGTCTATATTTATCTATTAAATAGCCCATGCTAGAGGGGAGCAATGAGACTATGGCATTTAAGGAAGGCATCTGCAGTGCCTTTCTGAAAACAGGTCAATTAGTTTAAAAGCATGTGTACATTTGCAAAATGGCTAAACATATTCACATGGCCTTTTGAATCTTATTCTCCGGTTTTGTTGTTCGGTTATGCAACTCAGATAACAGATGTGATGGGGTCCTTTATACTCCTCTGGGTTTTCATTTTCTTCAATATCTTCATCGGCACGCAACTTAAATCACCCAACTTTCTGCTGGATTGGTTTCTTTATATTGAGGTTGGCTGGCTTGATGACAATGGATGAGTTGTTGTGTTCTTGACAAAAGAATGTTAAATGTTTCTTTAATGACTGTGGATTATTCCCTGAACAGGCAATTCACTGGTAGAAGTCATAGGTCTGAGATGAATGCTTAGCAGGTGTGTAGGAGAGAAAAGGCAATATGGATTTTGACTGGGCTGAGAGAGACTTGATCATTTCCAGCTGCAGTTAACTGAACCTGACAGATGAAAATGAATCTGTTGCCTGTTTTTAGAAATCAGCTTGCTGCCATATAAGTCTATTTGTACATTTATAAAGAGAGCAAATTTTTTTAAAAAAAACAACCCATAGCTCAGTTTGTGCATAATGACAACTCCCAGTCAGTCATGTGAAAATAATTTTCTTGGAGTTTCGTTCCCAGATGGTGAAGCTGGGAGACACCTGCTTGGACCCCTGGCCTTTGACCTGTAGGGTCCCGCAAGGTTCCATTCTGTCCCCCATGCCTTTTTAACATCTACATGAAATTGCTGGGAGAGGTCATCTGGGATTTTGGAGTTGGGTGCCATCTCTACGCAGATGACATCCAACTCTACTACTCTTTCCCAACTAATTCCAAGGAAGCTCCTCGAGTGCTGGATGAGTGCCTGGCTGCTGTGATGGTCTGGATGAGGATGAATAAACTGAAGATCAATCCTGACAAGACAGAGGTCCTCCTGGTTGATTGTAAGCCAGATCGGGGTATAGGGTGGCAACCTGTGCTTGATGGGGTTGCACTCCCCCTGAAGTCACAGGCCCGCAGCTTGGGTGTCCTCCTAGATTCATCACTAATGTTTGAAGCTCAGGCATCGGTGGTGGCTGGGAGGGCCTTCGCACAATTAAAACCCGTGCGCCAGCTGCGACCGTACCTCATGAAGTCGGATCTGGCCACGGTGGTCCACGCCTTAGTCACCTCCAGATTGGATTACTGTAATGGGGCTGCCCTTGAAGATGGCCCAGAAGTTTCAATTGGTCCAGCGGGCAGCAGCCAGATTACTAATTGGAGCATCCTACAGGGAGAGCGGTCAACCCCTTGTTTAAGAAGCTCCATTGGCTGCCGTTCATCTTCTGGTCCCAAATCAAGGTGCAGGTTCTTACCTACAAAGCCCTGAATGGTTTGGGACCCGCCTACCTACGTGACCACATTTCCATCTACGAACCTACATGATCTCTCCAATAATCTGGAGAGGCCCTGCTCTCGCTCCCGCCCCTTTCACAAGTGCGATTGGTGGGGACGAGAGAGAGGGCCTTCTCTGTGGTGGCTCCCAAACTCTGGAACACGCTCCACAAGGAGATTAGACAACCCCCCTCTTTGGCAGTTTTTAGGAGGAGCCTAAAAACGTGGCTATTCCAATGTGCCTTCCCTGAATAAAGGGAACAATGTCCTGCTTTGACTAATCCCCTCAGATGCACATTAACTACCTGTTGGGTTGATCTCGCCGCATTATACAAAAAACCTTCTACTAGACACATCTTATATCTGTCCACGTCCAGTGTTTATTTATTTTTAAAATATATGACATTTGGCCTGGCCACTACAGTTTTAAACTTTGTGTACTTACCGTTTATATGTGTTTTATTGATTGTATTGTTTTTATTTTCTGCTGTGTTGTTTTTATTGCTGTGTTGTTGGGCTTGGCCTCATGTAAGCCACCCAGAGTTCCTTCTAGGAGATGGTGGTGAGGTATAAATAAAGTTTAATAATAATAATACTTTTCTCTCCCCTCTTCCTCATATAAATTTGGAAAGAAGCACAGGGAGTTACTTTTGAGATTTCATGTGGTTTTATTCTGGTTTGTTTTAGCTTAGAGCCAGGGAAACCATGGTCCTTCCAATGTTTATGGACGGTAGTATTCATCAGTCTTTACCAATATGGCCAATGGTCACGGATGATGGAAGTTGTCCAACCAGTAGAATAGGGAAGCACAAAGTGTAGCCATGTGTGTTTCTCAGCCTTAATCCTGAATGTCCCACAGATTTTTTTAATAAGCAAAGAAGAAAAGCCACACATCTTAGGCTTTGGCTCTTTGAAGAATTGTATTCTCCCTATATGGCTGGGGTCGGGAACCTTTTTGACTCAAAGAGCCATGAAAGCAAAATATTTGGAAATTTATTTCATTGAGAGCAATATAATATATAAAACATATTTTAAAACTGAATTCAACTAAATGTGAGTATATATTACATACTATGAGAAAAGGATTCCCCCCAGCAGATTGATGGGGCACTTCAGACCTGGCTCTGCAAAAGGCATGCTCAGGAATCTGGTAAGGAAGAGAAAATGGAAGGAAGGGGGAAGGAAAGAAAGAAGGAAAGAGGAAATAAAGGAGGGAGGGGGAGAGGAAAAAAAGAACGAACTATGGAAAAGGGAGAAAAGAAAAGCAGGAGAGAGACAAGGAGGGGAAAAGAAAGAAGGAAATGGGAAGAGAGGAAAGGAAACAGTGGGGAAAAGAAAGGAAAGGAAGAGAGGGAAGTGAAAAGAAAAGAAGGAGAAGGAAAGGAAGACTTGGGAGAAAAGAATAGAAGAGGGAGGAAGAGGGAGGGAGGGGGAATGGAAGAAAGTAGGAAGGGGAGAGAGGGAGGGAAAAAGGAGAGAAGGATAAGGAAAGGGTGAAGGGGAGAAACGAAGGAAGAGGAAGGAAGGAAGAGGGAAAATGGAGGAAAGAAGGAAGGGGAGAGAGGGAGGGAAAAGGAAGGAGAGAAGGAAAGAATGGAAGAGGAAGGAACAAAGAGGGAGGGAGGAAAGAAGGTAGGGAGAGAGGGAGGAAAAGAATGAAAGAAAAAGAGAGGGACAAAGAAAGGAAGAGGAAGGAAGGAAGGAAGGAAGTTTATGTTCACACAAGGATTAGGAAGCTAAAACACACACCTGAAAGGAAGATTTGAAGGAAATGGGAGAGTCTGATTTCCACAAGAAAAGGGTGGTTTGGGGTCAAGGCGGATCTTGGTGTCAACGTCGACGAGGCAGTCCCTCCGGAAGGCGTTGAAGAGGCAGCAGCTCTTGAGCTGCCTGATGATGAGGGCAATGAGCTGGGCATCCCCCAGGGGCAGCAAGGCTGGGTCCATGGCACTAGGGCCAGGCCTGCCTCTGCCACCTCCCGCGAGGCTCATGGCGGAGGACAAAGAGGAAGACCAGGATGTGGTGTTGCCGCTGGGCTCCGCCATCCCGGGCGAAGAGGGCACAGGGCCCCGAGATATGGGGGGGGATGAGGAAGAGGTGGTGATGTCGGCGTGGAAGCAGCTGTCGTAGCGCATTGTGTCATTCCTCCCCGCTGCATGCTGGGATATTGAGGCCCGGGCTGCTCTGGAGAGCCAGATGCAATCATGAAAAGAGCCACATCTGGCTACCGAGCCATAGGTTCCCTACCCCTGCTATATGGGCTTGTTGAAGCTTTCAAAAAAAATTTAGCTCTTCTCTTTGTTCCCACCTCTTCGAAGAACATGGGAGAGGCCCTTTTTAATGACTACTTCCAGACTTTGGAACTCCATTCTTAGGAGGATGACACCTTCTTTGTTGTTCTTCTGTGGGCATGTGAATTCCTGTTCTATCAGACTTCCAATAATTGTCTGTGATGGGATTTTAATGGCATGCTGTTTTATTGATTTGCTAATATCTATATTTTAATGAATTTTAAATATTATTAACTCAATTTATCTTTTAAATTGTTTGAAAATAGATTTGTAAGAGTACTATCCCGGAGTACTGGGGAGCATCAAATGAGATACCACACATTCTCTGTTACATACAAACCCCCTTTTGTCTCAATTTTAGTTTTCAACATTTCAACGTTTTTAATATTTTTAATTTTTGCCTTATTAAAATTTGTTTGTGAGATTGGTAAATAAGGCATGTTATATTTTTAGGAGGCAATATCTCTGGCAGAGTTGTAAGCAGACAGAAAAGATGTTGCAAAGTTGCATGAGAGAGACAGAAAATAAGTTTGGTGTTTGGCAGAATCATCAGTCTTTGAAACAAACAACACTTTCATCTAGAGCTGGGAGATAAATGGCAGTTGAACAGGAGCTCACAGCAGCAACAACAATTTATTTGTTATTTGCCTCCCCTCATAGTTTGAAATGGAATACAATATAGTTAAAACACATGGATGGGACTTTCTTCTCTCAGCAGCGTTGGGGGAAGAGAGCAGTTTGCCTCCCCCCCCGGAAGGAGATAATGGATGGTTCCAAATGGAACCATCTAGAGAAGGGCATGTGGCCAGTCCAGGGGCCTTTGGTCCTCATTAGGACCTGAACTTCGACCCGCCACACCCGCCTGTTAACAGTATAGTATGGTTGCTGATCGGAGCCGGGAAGAAATTTCCCCCCTCTCATGTTCTGGGAGTGTTTTTTGCCTACCTCTATACTGTTTAGGGGCTAAATAGTATGGTGGGTTCATATAAATAGGCTTTAGCAGAAAAATAGCTAGGGAAATACAAAAGTTTATGTTCACACAAGGCACCCACCTATTAGGGTTGTGGGTCATTTGCTAAAACACACACCTGAAAGTTAGTTAATCGGTGAGGTAAGATTTGATAGCCCAGAAATGGGAGAGTCTGATTTCCACATGTTTGAAAAAGATTTCTTTCCATTTTCCTTAGCAGTTGCCTGGTTTAGGTTACCAGGAAACCTACGTTTTCGCCCCAGTTAGCTGAGGGATATACCAGGCTAAACGGTGGATCAGCAATGCATGATCTACAGTGTCAAAAGCTGCCATGAGATCCAATAGCACGAGCAGCACAGATCCACCTTGGTTCAACTGGCAGTGCAGCTGGTCTGTGATGGAGAGCACCACCGTCTCCATTCTGTGCCCAACACGGAAACCAGACTGAAAGGGATCTAATCCAGCAGTGTCGTCCAAGAACCGCTGCAGCTGACCCACTGCTGCCCTCTCAATCACCTTGCTCAGAAACGACAAATTCGAAACTGGCCGGTAACTGGAGGGAGCCGAACCATCTAATTCCGGCTTTTTCAGCAGCATGCTTACCATGGTCTCTTTTAACCCCTGTGGGAAAACTCCTTGCTCAAGGCAGCTATTTATTATTTCCAGCAGAGGGTCACGTAACCCCTCCCAGCAAGATCTAACTAGCCAAGAGGGAACATGTAGTTGGTCTAGCTGCAGCAATGATCTTGTTGACAGCCTCTACGTCCAGCAGTTTTATTTATTTATTATTTATTTATTATTTCAATTTTATATTCCGCTCCTTCCTGCAGGCTCAGGGCGGATGACAATAAAATAGATGGGCGGCATGTCACAGACAAGTAGACCTGTGGCCCTACAATAAAAACATAAAACATATTAAAAACACATTACGTCATATCACAGGTGTCGGATGACATACAGGCACGTTTCATAAACCGATATGCCTAATTAAAGGCTAGTTCAAAGAGGGCGGTCTTGCAAGCCCTTCGGAAGGGGGCCAACTCCAGAATGGCCCGGGTACTGTCCGGGAGGGAGTTCCATAGCACCGGAGCTGCCACAGAAAAAGCTCTTTGTCTGGCTGTAGACAGATGGCAGGAGCGGATTGATGGTACCAATAGCAGATTCTGTTCATCTGAACGCAGTGATCTCGGGGAAGAATACGGGGTAAGGCGGTCCCTCAGGTATGCAGGCCCTAGGCCGTGTAAGGCCTTAAAGGTCAGTACCAACACCTTGAAGGCAATTCGGTACTCAATAGGGAGCCAGTGCAGTTGCCCGAGGATGGGCGTGATGTGCTCCCTCACTGGCGATCCCGTCAGCAAGCGAGCAGCGGCATTCTGCACTAGCTTGAGTTTCCGGATTGTCGACAAGGGAAGGCCAACGTAGAGGGCGTTACAGTAGTTTAACCTCGAGATGACCGTCGCTTGGATTACCGTGGCCAGGTCGTTCCTGGACAGGTAGGGTGCCAGTCGCCTAGCCTGTCAGAGGTGAAAGAATGACATCCTGCTGACCGAGGAGACCTGAGTCTCCATGGTCAGCGAGGAGTCCAACTGAACCCCCAAGCTCTTAACCAAGGTTGACGGGCTAAGTCGCTCGCTATCCAGGGTAGGCAACCGGCACCCACCCAGCCCAGGCCGACCAGGCCACAGGATCTCCGTCTTCGACGGGTTCACCTTCAGCCGGCTGACACGCAGCCAACCAGTCACGGCTTCAAGGCATAGATGTTATTACAAGCAGTCTGTTATTACATTTCTTTCACTGAATAAGAATAAGTACGCAAGTAGTCTGTACTATTGCCTATTGTAAGAAGACGCATACAGGAAAGTGTTAAATAAAACTGATAATCCTTGCACTACTACCACCATCTTTTAAAAAGTTCAACTCAATTTTGCAAAGCCGCATTTTATGCTGTTTGAGCATTGAGTAACTCAGCTTCATGTCTCAATTATTTAATTCCAAGTCTACAGAGGGACTCTTAAAATAACAGCTTCATGGGCCCTATGCCAAGATTCAGGTTGGTAGAACACATTATGGACTCAAAGAAAAGCAAATGTTGACAGTTTAAAAGAATCTCTGCCTTTAAAGCTGAAGGAAGGGGGAAGAAAAGAGAGTATGATGTGAGGGTTCTATATTCTGCCTTCTTCAACACCGGAAATATAATAATGCTCCCCAGCCAATTAAATGGTGGAAAAGTGATTTTAAAAGAAATGCTAGATCTGACCTAGTTGGTTTCATTTAAGTTATCAAAGTGATAAAGGAAAAGGAAAAAAATATCAGAAACTCACTGTGAATATTTTCTCAATTATAGGAGGAGAGCTGTTCATAAGGAGTACTTAGGAACGTAAAAATGATGATCTCTTTTCTTAACTCTCTGTGAAGTAAACGACTTCACATCTGTTTGCTGTAATATTTAATGAGCTTTAGTTATCTCAGGACGGAGTCTCGTTCTCCCAACAAACACTTCATCTTACTGTAATTCCAGACTCTGATGGATCAGCTGTGAGAGTCAGGAGTTAGGAGAATCAATTACATCCCACTTGCTGCTACACTCAGTCACATAGGTCTTGCTGCAGAATCAATAAATTACTGAAAAATGCATCACGTCAGCAATGAATAAGCATAGCTCCACTTTTGACACAGTAGTTTTGTATGTGGTGGATACTCCAGTGTTTCCCACTTTTATTAGACAAAGTTTAAATGACAGATATCCTTAAATACTGAAATATGACCTTGTGATTCTGGCTACCTCAAGTGAAAATTGTGCAGTCCTCCAGATATTGTGAAATTTCCATTCAGTCCTATTCAGACAGTTCTATATAGGTACAGTTCCGCAATATGCTTGGAGGTGCAGCAATGTGCAGAGTAGTACAGTTCCCTGGTCTATTTCATCTATGACCTTAAACAGATGATTGTGGTGGCTACCTCAAAGCAGAAGATGATGGAGAAATGAGGAGGGCCATAAGGTGTTTGAGAACATTTCTGTGTGTACTTGGCATCCAACCCTACACATCTGTCATGACTTGACACTGCAGATTAATCATTAACACTCCCGGTAATTACTGCCACCAACCTAATCTGTGATCAGGATTTAATTTAATAACTAAGATGTTTAATTAGGCTCCCTTTACACCAAATTACCCACTGTGAGGAAAACTGAAAAGACAGAAAGATGGAGGCTTGTGAAAGTTAATAAGAAAAGAATTTATTAACTATCAAACAGGCTAACAAGTAGGCACAGATCGTATTGGTTCTTCGGTGAGGCAACAAGAGCATACGGTTACAAAAACGAATAGTTAATTATTAGCGTGATGGTTAACTGGATCTAAACAATGTGCTGGTCCGTAGTCGTTTCTATATAAAGGCTAGTGCTTCTTCTTAGATCTTAAATTCAGTTCCACAGACAGTACTAAGACTTGTCTCCCCAACTCCCCAACTAATAATTATACTAGAGGGTAGCTGATGTAACTAACTGGAACATCTATACCATGGACAGTTCCCTGAGTCTTGTTAACAGTAGCTAATAACTAGATTAGCACCACAGTCTCAGAGCCCCACCTGTCTCTCTATCACAAGAGACGACAAGGTGTTCTAACTGACTATTCCCAGTCAGTCCTTCTGGCTCTAAACTAAAGCGTCACCTCTGGAATCTCTCCTGGCCCTAAGAGCTCTCAGTGCTAGGTCTTGACCCCCTTAGTCCAGCCTATTCCCTAGTGGTGATTAGCTATAGATTAGACTGTCAGTCTCTATTGCAGAGGCTCTGATGATACTCCCCCAGAAACCTCGCTCAAGACTCCTCAGGCTCAGATGTTTCTTATCTGCAGCCTGGCACCAGACTGAGAAGGCTCAGATGTGTCTTATCTGAAGCCTCTCACAAGACAAGACTACAATCTTTCTGACAGGAATCCTTCTCCTAGTCATCTCAACTCCTCCCCTCTGGCACCCAGCCAATCACAAGAAAGAAACTGTATCTGAGCAGAGTGACTCTAAGGCCACACCCCCCCCCTCTCTGGCTCTGACCTTCTCCTGATGGCTGCTAGCAGAAGCTCCCTTGCTAAAATGGATGCCAGCAACTTCCAAACAGGGATCCAGACTTCCAAGCAGGAGTGTGTGTGTGTGTGTGTGTGTGTGTGCGTGTGTGTGTGTGTGTGTGTGTGTGTGTATATATATGCTTTGGATAGATTAAGGAGGGGCTAATACCCCCATGGGTTTGTTTTGCTGTCTGTGCCAATCCAGAATATTTTGACTCATTTCCTGTGCCTGTGGCTTGTTGTGGAAACAAAGATTGGTGAGAAACCTTCAGTGGAGACTCCTTTTCCCCATGATAAGTCTTTCAGCAGTGAATTTTCCTTCCTAGGGGTAAATATCTCACTTCCTGTAGTCTCACGCCTGTTCTTAACTATGGACCTCATCACATTAATGAGGTCCCATTGGGCAATTTGCCAGCCTCCATGGCAAATCAACAGGGACAGCAGGACAATCCAGGAGCCCCATGTCCATCTTGACCACAGCTATGCTTCCCCATGTGTGTGTGTGTGTGTGTGTGTGTACATGTGCAAAAAACATCTTGAGAGAACTCTCAGACAATGAAATATTTTGATCCCCCACAATTTTCCTTGTCACTGTCAAAACCTGTCTCAGAGTTCTGCTTAATTCTTTATATGTGTCGCAACATGTACATGTTTTTAATTATGTATTTACATTGTTAATACTTTATTTCCTCTTTGAAGGAAATTCCTATTGGTTTACATTTCAATACCATATCTGGAAGAAGGGAAACATTATTATAATTATGCTGGACACAATATAAGCTGGACACAATTTCTTCACATCAAGACCTATATTCAACAATCTTTATTGATGCCAGCAGCCTTGGAACAAAATCTGCTGAATTGAGGCTAATAGTGGATTCAAAGGTGAGGCTATGTGCAACATACGAGTTTTACACTTGTAGTACACTCAAAAAGAGTTAAACCCATTTGCCTATGCACTGTCATGCTAATCCTGTGCACCCTTCCTATGTCCATTCAAGGAACAGACCGTAATAAATCTTGTATTCAAGGAGCAAAAATATATAGTGTGGAGATGGGGCTAAAGATACTTTACGGGACCACACTTCTCAACAGGGGCTAGACCCCTTCCACCCCTTCCACCTGGCTAGACCCCTTCCAGTCTGGCTTCCATTCTGGGCATGGGACAGAGACTGCCCTGGTCTCCATCTCAGACCTACTCCGTTCCCACTTGGATCAAGGCGGATCGGCGCTGCTCGTGTTATTGGACCTCACGGCAGCATCTGATACTGTTGATTACCAACTTTTGACACACTGCCTGGCGGTGGCGGGGGTAAGGGGGACAGCCCTAAACTGGCTGTCCTCCTTCCGCCAAAACCGCCTGCAGCGAGTGAAGTGGGGAGGGATGGTCTCCGGGGGTTCCCCACTACGGTGCGGGGTCCCCCAGGGGGCTATCCTCTCCCCGCTGTTATTTAATATCTACATGCAACCACTCACCCAATTGGTGCGGAGTTTTGGGCTGGAGTGTCACCAGTACGCTGATGACACCCAGCTCATTCTGAGGATGAACGCCGAAGTGGACTCTGTACCCAATAATTTCCAACTCTGCCTAACTGGATGGCTGCGAGCCAGTAAGTTGAAGGTGAACCTGGCGAAGACGGAGATCTTGTGGCTGGGCCACCGGGGGGGGGGGGGGAGATTCAGCTGCCGACGTTTGACGGCGTGGCGCTATGCCCGCAGTCCTCAGTACAGAGCTTGGAGGCGCAGATCGCATGCGCCTGCAAGACAGCTTTTTACCACTTGTAGCAGGCTAAACGTCTGGCTCCCTACCTCTCCCGCTGCGACCTGGCCACGGTGATCCAAGCCACAGTCATCTCGAGGCTCGATTACTGTAATGCGCTGTACATTGGCCTTCCTTTGTCGGCGATCCGGAAACTCAAGCTGGTGCAGAACGCAGCAGCTCGCCTGCTCTATATGTATATGTTTTAACATGGTATATTTTATTGCTGTAAACCGCTCTGAGCTTCGGATAGAGCAGTCTATCAAGCTGAAATAATAAAATAAATAAATAAATAAACATGGCCAGAATGCCTTGTAGTCTTAAATAAACTATCAAAACAGAACCGTGAAAAGATTCTGAATACTTGATGGAATGGTTCATTTATTTGTTTGCCTCCACGATACATGAGGAACAGATTGAATAGATGACCCTTGAATTTATACTATTGAGTGCACCACAGGGGAAAGTATGGTATTTTTTAAGAAAATGCTGAACATTATGGATGACACTCAGTAAAAATTAGGCATACTTACGTCTCACAGCTTTGAATGAAAGAGAGATTAGTAGGCTCTTAAATAGCCAAAATGAAATCAATTAAACTTAAAATCCTCAACTTTGGCTGAATTGTGGCAGATTATTTTATATTCAGGGAAATATGGTACCACTATGACATCAGTGCAATACTGATATTGATGCAGCAGACGCCAGTTCAGAGAGCCAAAACCAATTGAAGTGTAAATAGGTTGTTTTAATATTCACAGTCTCTGGAGATAAGTATTTGCAAAACAAAAGCACTTAATGGTCAGTGAAAACGCTAACAAAAGGAAGCCTTCAAAACGCCAAAACTCTTTAGCAAAATCAAAGCAAAACAAACAGAGAAAGGCATGCTGAGGGCAGCAGAGGAGATGTCATTGTCAGATTGAAATCCAAGGTCATCAGCATTGAAGTCATCAAAGGGTTGTCCAAGAAGGTATCCAAAGGGGCGTAGGAGAGATGTAATCCAGGAGCCAGGCCAAGGTCAAGGAGAGGAGATAGACGTAGAAGCGAAGACACAACCCACAGTCCAACTGGGGAGCAATCCAGTGGAGTTCAACCCCACCACAGGAAGCAGCAGAATCAGTCTGGAAACAAGGGTTCAAGATGCAAGATGACAGGATGCAAGAGTCCTAGGATCCAAAGGAAACTCCTTGCTAGCCACAGAGGTTAGTCCCAAAATGCCCACCTTTTAAGCTCACTATGAGTCAGATCCACTTGATGAGGTCGACGCCCTATCATCATCCTCAGGTGTTACTCTCCCAGCAGCTGCTGTCCTTTGACTGACCCTCCAAGATTTCCACCTGTGGTTAAGACTTAGAACATCCCCCGCATTGTTTGGGAACTCTGAGGGCCAATCCTGATTGTCAGGATCAGTAAAGATCAGAGCTGGTATTGCTCTGATTTCCTGACCTGTCAGCATTTCACTGAACTCCTGCCTGCATTGCTCTGGTCTCTTGGCTCAGCTCATAGATAAGATAAAGCTCCAGGTGTTGGCCTTGGATAGCCTTAGGTCACACCACACCAACATGAGTAGCACTGACTTGTATATTGCTGACTCAGGAAGGATATGATGCAACCTTTCCTGGACATTGGGGTTGCTGAGTCAGAGGGGATATGATGCAACCTCTGCTGGGCATTGCATGCCATGGGGGTTGGGCTGTTGAGATGATGGACAGGTGATGGGGGTGTGTTTTGTATATAAGGTGTGTTTGTTCCTTGTGATGCCAATTCTGGCATCAACAGTGTTATACCTTCAATAAATCTCATGGGATCGAGTTGCCGTCTGCGTGTGGTCCTTACAGAAAATTGGAGCGTTCTCACAGAATGCCAGAATTCACCAACCTATCGTAGAAGAATCTACTGAGGGTTTGGGAAGCCATCTGCAATGTTGAGACCCTTTTCAAGAGTGGAATGGGTGAGTCCCGAGGATTTTTGGGACAGTGATGCGGATGAAGATGGGGCCGAGGAGGTGGGAGTCGTATTCCCCGTTTGGGATTGGAAGACGGGTAAATGGAGCATCCCTTCTCTAGGAGGAGAGGTGGAGGCTTCGGAGATGACTGCCTACAAGCTCTGCGGACCGTATGGGAAGGAGAGGACGGGAGTTGGCCTGTCCCAGGCTTCCTGGAAGGAGAGCGGCGAGGGAAAGGCCCAAGAAGTGCCCAGAGAAGCGATTGGAAGTGCCTCCGTTCAGGTGGGCTATCATGGGGCTGGAGTGGGACCCAGAGAAGCGGTTTGGAGTACCTCCGCTCAGGTGGGATCCCGAGGGTCCAGAGAAGAACCCAGAGAAGCAATGGCTCAGGTGGGTTTTCAGGTGGACCAAGAGGAGCTCAGAGAATTGCCCTGGAAAGGGATCTCCACTCAGGTGGGCTCAGGAAGAGCCAGAGGGACCAGAGAAGCAGCGTGGAGCACGTTTGTTCAGGTGGACCCGGTGTCGGCTCAGGGTGGACCAGCCCGCAGCAAAGAAGGGGCTGTGCAGTCCTCCGTTTGGAATGAGGACGAGCTGGTGCAGGAGATTCAAAGATGCTTTTGCGAGCTGCAGGTGTTAAAGAAAGCCCTGCAGTGTGGGCAGGAAGAAGTGGGTGAACTCCTAAGAAGAATGGAGGTTTTGGAGGAGAGAGTTAGGTGGTGCCAAGAGATGATGCCATGTCTCCCAGCCAAGGAAGAAGGGCGTTATGACGATGCTCCTGAGATGGTGGAGAATGAAGCCCAGGAGACAGATCCAGTTCTTCCAGAAGATGCTCTTGAGGTGGAGGAGGCCCAGCCAGAGGCATGGTGTGTGCCTGAAAAGGAGACATGGAGCTGTGTGGAGAAAGTTTCGCAGCTTCCAAAGTGTGAAGGAGGGCTCCCAGGAGAGCAAGTTGCCGTGGAGACAAGGGAAGATAAGCCTGGAATGCCGGCAGCTCAGAGAATGAAAGTAAGAGAGGCCCTCAAGGGGGAGAGGCCGAATGTGCTTTAGATAAACCGGGTTGCAGCTTTCCTTGTGGAGAGGGCTTGCAGGGATCCGAAGAAAGCAGAAAGGACAACCAGCTGCCCTCGTATGGGTTGGAATTGAGTTCTGCCCTCGTATGGGTTGGAATTCTTTATGCCTGGTGTCCCAGAAGTGAGGGGACGGGAGACGTGTCTGGGAAGCTTCCCGGTGTGCCTGAAGCTGAGGGGAAGCTGCCTGTTGAGTTGGAGAGTCAACTGCCTGGTAGTCTCGAAGTCCCTGTCGCTGAGGAAGGAACCGAGTGGGTAGCTGGAGGAAGTGAAGACTGGCTGTATGTGATTGGAAATTCCCAGCAAGTTGGTGAGCTCCCTGAAGAGGATGGAGAGAGCAGTATGGAGCCGGCTGTGCTGATGGAAACGGCAGGAAGAGATGCCCCGGCTTCAGAGGGCAGTTTGGAGTCGGGTGTGCTGATGGAAACAGCAGGAGGAGATGCCCCGACTTCAGCGAGCAGTCTGGAGCCGGCTGTGCTGATGGAAACAGCAGGAGGAGATGCTCCGACTTCAGAGAGCAGTTTGGAGCCCAGCAGAGATGGGGCCGGGATTGTCCAGTCCAGTGTTGTGAATTCGAGTAAGCTGCTGGGTGAGCCGGATGAGTCGGAGATGATGGGGTGGTTCCAGAAGCGTCCTTTTGGGACCAAACGGATCATGTCACTCGGGATGGGGTGGTTGATTGGGTTTGGAAAAGGTTTGACCAGAGTGCCAATGACTGAACTTTGGGCGACATCTGCGTGGCCAGACAGCGGACTTCAGAGCATGCTGAACTTTGGGGTTGAATCGTGGGCCAGTGTTCCAGCAGCAAGTCTGTTAATTTTGACTTTGGGGAAAAACAGCAACCTGGTTGTATTATGCTTTCTGTGGGATATGCTGTTATATGAAGAAAGTGTCCCTAATGGACTTGTAGCTGGTATGATTTCGATATTGAGTATTGGCGTCACTTGAATGATTTGCCCCAAAATTGTGCTAGGATGATTTAGGGATAAATTGACCACGGAATGATATACAGGCTTTGTTATGATGCTTAGCAATGTTCATGCCTTATTGCATTGAGTAGGTGCATGTTTCTGATTTCATGTATGTAAAATGTTAATATGCTTAGGTGGCTTAGGGATTTTACAATGTGGGGTTAGTATATTGTGATGTTCAGAGTTCAGTGGGATATTACATGCTTCAAATGTGTACATTACTGTGTGTATTGATAGAATTATCTCAAGTGCATTGTATTGTAAACCTGCCTTTAGTTTTCTCTAAATCTATAACTTGGTATTACATATTGATTTGGGTAAAATGCATTTATTGCCAGTGATGCTATGTGTAGAGGAAGTTTCAAATGTGTATTACAGTTTAACTGCATAGAGTATAGCTTTATTGCATCGCTGGGGGGTTTCTTTTGAGAAGGTTTCATTGATGCCTTAGGAGGAGGTGTTAAGGATGATAGTTTTCATATAGGTTTAAGAGAAGATGCCTGTCACATGGAGTGATGGCTTGTTGGATATTGGGGGAGGATAGAGCCAGTTTAGAAGAAATGATGTTGTCTCCTGTTGAATTTGCCAGGAGAGAGTTGGTTTGGGATAATGTAAGTTAAGATTTGATGTGTGCATGTTACTAAAACGCAGATGGCCATACCTGCGTTCCAGTGTTGGAGTGCTCCGTGTAGAGGATAGGCTTCAGAGCCAGTTTAGAAGTTATGGTGTTGTTAGTACCTTTTTGCTGTAGTAGTGGCATATGGATAGGGATGGCAAGAGGGTTTGTGTTGCTTTCCTTAATTGGTGTGTGTAGCTTGGCACAGATGGTTTATTCCTGTGTGAGAATTTGGTGGTTAAGAAATGATTGTATAGAGAATTATAGTTTTGGTTAGTACCTCCTGCCATCGCCGTAGAGGGAGTTGTAGTTTTTCCAGGCGCTTCTTGCCATGTAAGGAGGTGTAGTAGTTTGTTCAGAGGAATGGAGATTTAAGGATGGTGTGTTGGAATTGAAATTGGACGTGTGGATTTCACGTGGATGTTTCCTTCCCACGTATGTGATGGCTAAATAGCTTAGATGGCTGTGTTTTGCCGCATGGGAGATTGGTAAGTGCCTTTTGCCAAGGTGGCAAGGGTATTGGATTTCTTTTGTGTAGTTAGCTTGGCACAGTTGACTTAGTCCTGTGTAATGGGTTCAATTTGTTGATGAAGTTAAGGTTGTTTAGAGATTTAGGTTGAGGTGTGGTTTAATAAGGCACAGAAGTGTTTTGGCGGTTTAGGGGATTGTAGTTTTGTACTTGGTACCTCCTGCTTTTGCAGTGGAAGGTTTTGGGAGATTTTTTTTGCTGTGGAAGTGGGGTTTTGGTTTGTGCTGTAAAGATGCACAGTTGATTCATTCCTGTGCGATGGGTTGTTAGTTTAGTTAAATTAGGTCAGTATGTTGTTTCGCGTGGATGTTACCTTCCCACGTATAGGGTTAGGTTATTGTTTAAGTTAGGGAAGTGATAGGTTTTGTAGTGGTCGATGGCTACATAGGAATTGTAGTTTTTGTGGGTGTACCTCCTGCTTTGCAGTAGAGGAATGAAGTTGTTTAGGGTTTTGGTAGTGGCAAGAGAGAAGTGTAGAGAAGGGTTGGTTAAGGTATTGTTATTGGAGTTCAGATGTGAGAGGTTATAGAGTCTTGGGACTTAGATTGTGGTGGAAGATAGTGAAGTTCCCTTTGGCTTGGGAGAAAGTGATTTGTGGCCTGTGGTGGAAGGCTGCGTGAGTGTGCATTAGAGATTAGGGTGCGCAAGGCCCACACGTTTGAGTAGTCGAGTGTGGGAGCCGAGTGTGTCCTGGTTGCTGGTGAATGCGGAATAAATGGTTTGGCCCAAAGGGTGTTCAGATAGAGGTTTGGAGTTTTGTACCATGCAGTTGTAGAATGATGGGCATGGTAGTGGAAATGGTAGCGTGTGGAGAAGGCTTGGAGAGGACTGAGGGTAGAAAGTTGGCCTTCAGAAAGCTAGGTGTAAGTGTCTGTCGAAAAGAGCTAATAGGGCTCTTATCTCATACCCTTCCAGCAACATAATCTCTGCCAGGTGTGGCCTTGAAGACGCACAGAGCTGGAAATGGGCCTTAGGTCACACCACACCAGCATGAACAGCCCTGGCTCGTGGACTAAAGCAGGATATGATGAAATATCCATTGGACATTGGAACTGCTGAATCAGGGTGGATATGATGCAACCTCTGCTGGGCATTGCATGCCAGGGGGGTTGGGCCTTTGAGGTGATGGACAGGTGATGGGGGTGTGTTCTGTATATAAGCTGTGTTTGTTCCCTTTGATGCCAGTTCTGGCATCAAAGGCGTTATACCTGGAATAAATCTCGTTGGATCAAGTTGCCGTGTGCGTGTGCTTGCCGTGTGCCTAAGGTCCCTACAGACGTATTGCAGCGTTATCACAGATGCCAGAACTCCATTACTGCCTATCGTAGAAGGATCTACTGAGGGTTTGTGATGTCGAAACCCTTTACAGGAGTAGAATGGGTGAGTCCCGAGGAGTTCTGGAGGGATGCGGATGAAGACGGGGCCGTGGCAGGAGTGATATTCCCCGTTTGGGATTGGCGGACAGGAAGATGGAGCATCCCATCCCCATGGGGAGAGGTGAAGGCTTCGGAGATGACTGCCTACAAGCCCTGCGGACCGTATGGGAAGGAGAGGACGGAAGTTGGCCTGTCCCAGCCTTCCTGGAAGGAGAGTGGCAAGAGAGGAGCCCAGGAAGTGCCCAGAGAAGCGGTTGGAAGTGCCTCCGCTCAGGTGGGCTATCGAGGGGCTGGAGTGGGACCCAGAGAAGCGGTTTGGAGTGCCTCCGCTCAGGTGGGATCCCGAGAGTCCAGAGAAGCGGTATGGAGTGGCATGCCAGCTCAGGTGGACGAGCCCAGAGAAGTAGGAAGACAGAGGATGTTTTCTACTCAGGTGGGTTCCAGTGGAGTTAAATCCAGAGAAATGGGAGTGCGGGGTGCTCGTGCTCCCATTCAGGTGGATTTCCTGGGGACCAGAGAAACAACGTGGGAGAGAAGCACGTTCGTTCAGGTGGACCCAGTGCTGGCTCAAGGTGGACCAGGCAGCAGCAAGGAAGGTGCTGTGCAATCCTCCGTTTGGAACAGGGAGGAGTTGGACCAGGAGGTGCAGAGAAGCTTTTGCGAGCTGCAAAAGTTGAAGAAGGCCCTGTATTATGGAAAGGTAGATGTGGGCACACTTCGGAGAAAAATGGATGCGTTGGAGGAGAGAGTCCGAAGAATGCAGGGAATGATGGTATGTCTCCCAGCCGAGGAGGAAGGCCGTTATGACGATGCTCTAGTGGAGAATGAAGCCCAGGAGACAGATCCAGTTCTTCCAGGGGGTGCTCTTGAGGAGGAGGCCCAGCCAGAGGCATGGTGTGTGCCTGAAGAGGAGACATGGAGCTGTGGGGAGAAAGTTTCACAGCTTCCAAAGTGGGAAGGAGGGCTCGCAGGAGAGCAAGTTGCCATGGAGACAAGGGAAGATAAGCCTGGACTGCCGGCAGCTCAGAGAATGAAAGCAAAGAGAGGCCCTCCAGGGGAAAGAGGCCGAATGTGCTTTAGAGAAACCAGGTTGCAGCTTTCCCTGTGGAGAGGAGTTGCAGGGATCCAAAGAAAGCAAAGAGGACAGCCAGTTGTTGCTTTCCTTGAGTTCTGCCCTCGTATGGGTTGGAATTCTTTATGCCTGGGGACCCAGAAGAGAGGAGACGGGAGACGTGCCTGGGAAGCCTCCCGGTGTGCCAGAAGCTGAGGGGAAGCTGCCTGTTGAGTTGGAGAGTCAACTGCCTGGTAGTCTCGAAGTCCCTGTCGCTGAAGGAGGAAGTGAAGACTGGCTGTATGTGAGTGGAAATTCCCAACAAGTTGGTGGGCTCCCTGAAGAGAATGGGGAGAGCAGTTTGGAGCTGGGTACGGGGGAGAAAGCTGCAGGAAGGGCCTTGCCGTTGGAGGCTTTTCCTCTTGAAAGAGAGAGAGTCGGCCATGGTGCAGCGGAGCGGAGATTTCCAGTCTTGAGTCAGCTGTGGACGAAGAGAACGAGCAGTTGGCGAGATCCATGATGGCTGATCCTATCTTGAACAAAGATTTCCAGTGCAGTGAGGTCCTGAGTTCGAGAAGGAATGCTGAATCAGAGTCCTTGGAGGTGGTGCTGGCTGATCCTGTTCTGAATAAAACCCCAGGATTTTGCAACGTACTGAACTTGAGGCTTCCTAAAGTTGAACTGTATTCCAGCATTTTGGTAACGGCTGAGTTGACTTTGGGGGGTGGCATGGTGAAAGAAATGTATATGCTTTGCCTAATTGTGTTTTCTTGGGGGAAAGAAAGTGTTCTGGAAGTCAGATGTGACATGAACGAAACCCTATGCTTAGAGGAGGCAGGAATTTATGGTGCAGAACTGGGATTGTATGACGCTGGGATTTTGTAATAATATGTGTAGAGTTATGTGCCTATTGAAATTGCAATGTATGCTTTTGGCTTCACATATGTCATATTATTTGCAGATTTAAATATGTAGCTGTTTAATCCATGTTTGTAGAATGTATTCACATGCTTAGGCAGTTAATAATTGGAGAAAGTGTAATGGGGGTTTGTGAAGTTCATATATTGCATTGTGTTACAACCCTGTCTTTAGGTTTCTTTTAATGTATTAGTTGGGAATGTATATTGCGTTGTATAAGTTGCATTTATTGTTAGAATTCCCTTGTTTAGTTTAGGATGATAGTGTTCATATAAGTTTAAGAGCAGATGCATGTCACGTGGAGTGATGGTTTGTTGAATAGTGGGGGGAGGATAGGCTTCCAAGCCAGTTTGGAAGAGGTGATGTTTTCTCTTGTTGAGTTTGCCAGGAGAGAGTTGGTTTGGGATATGTAGGTTAAGATTTGGTGTGTGCAGGTTGCTAAAGCGCAGATGGCCATACCTGCGTACCAGTGTTGGAGTGCTCCGTGTGGAGGATAGGTTTCAGAGTCAGAAGTTATGGTGTTGTTAGTACCTTTTTGCTGTAGTAGTGGTATATGAATAGGGATGGCAGGAGGGTTTGTGTTGCTTTCTTTAATTGATGTGTGTAGTTTGACACAGATGGATTATTCTTGTGTGAGGTTAATGTAGGTTTAGATATGATGGTGTAGAGAATTATAGTTTTGGTTAGTACCTCCTGTCATCACAGTAGAGGGAGTTGTAGTTTTTCCAGGCACTTCTTGCTAGGTAAGGAAGTGTAGTGGTTTGTTCAGAGGAATGGAAATTTTAGGATGGTGTGTTGGGATTGAAATTGAACGTGTGGATTTCACGTAGATGTTTCCTTTCATGGATGTATGTGATGGGTAGATAGCTTAGATGGCTGTGTTTTGCCGCATGGGAGAGTGGTATATGCCTTATGCCAAGGTGGCAAGGGTATTGGATTTCTTTTGTGTAATTAGCTTGGCACAGTTGACATAGTCCTGTGTAATGGGTTCAGCTTGTTGATGAAGTCAAGGTTGATGTGGTGCATGATGGATGGTGTAGTGGTTGGTGGCTGTTTAGAGAATTGTAGTTTTGGTCAGTACCTCCTGCCATTGCAGTGGAGGAATAAGGTTGTGTGGGGATTTAGATTGAGTTATGGGTTGAGAAGGCAAAGATGTGTTTTAGCCGTTTAGAGAGTTGTAGTTTTGTACTTGGTACCTCCTGCTTTTGCAGTGGAAGGTTTTGGGGAATTATGGGATTTGGAATCTTGGTTGTGTGATTTTGGGTTGTGCTGTGATGATGTGCAGTTGATTTATTCCTGTGCGATGGGTTGTTAATTGGTTTAGTTAGGGATGTGATAGGTTTTGTAGTGGTCGATGGTTACATAGGAATTGTAGTTTTTTGGGTTAGTACCTCCTGCTATGGCAGTAGAGGGATGAAGGTGTTTAGGGGTTTTGGTAGTGGTAAGTGAGAGGTTATAGAGTCTTGGGACTTAGATTGTGGTAGAAGATAGCGATGTTCACTTTGGCTTGTGAGAAAGTGATTTGTGGCCGGTAGTGAAAGGCTGCATGAGTGTGCATTGTAAGATTAAGGTGCACAAGGCCCACATGTTTGGGAAGCTGAGTGTGGGAGCCGAGTGTGTCCTGGTTGATGGTGAATGCGGAATATATAGTTTAGCCCAAGGGGGGTTCAGATGGAGGTTTGGAGTTTTGGACCATGCAATTGTAGAATGATGGGCATGGTAGTAGAAGGGTAGCGTGTGAAGAGTGCTTAGAGATGACTAAGGGTGGAAGTTGGCCTTGAACAAGCTAGGCATTTGTGATAGAGGAATGTCTGGTAATCTGAGTGTGTAGGAGTTCAAGATTGGTGTATGAAGAAGCTTTGTCCCAGTGTGTGTTTAACTGGTGAAAGGCTGAGGTGGGCTCACTTCGCCTTGTGGATAATAGAGATAGTTATGACTTTATTTGGTGCTGGGATAGGATTAGAGTGGGATAGCGTTTTGAGTCCTCTTTTCCCCCCGGGGGGGGAGGGAGAGGAGCATTCTGTAAGTGTCTGTCGAAAAGAGCTAATAGGGCTCTTATCTCATACCCTTCCAGCAACATAATCTCTGCCAGGTGTGGCCTTGAAGACGCACAGAGCTGGAAATGGGCCTTAGGTCACACCACACCAGCATGAACAGCCCTGGCTCGTGGACTAAAGCAGGATATGATGAAATATCCATTGGACATTGGAACTGCTGAATCAGGGTGGATATGATGCAACCTCTGCTGGGCATTGCATGCCAGGGGTTGGGCCTTTGAGGTGATGGACAGGTGATGGGGTGTGTTCTGTATATAAGCTGTGTTTGTTCCCTTTGATGCCAGTTCTGGCATCAAAGGCGTTATACCTGGAATAAATCTCGTTGGATCAAGTTGCCGTGTGCGTGTGCTTGCCGTGTGCCTAAGGTCCCTACAGACATATTGCAGCGTTCTCACACTAGGCATTGGTGGTTTGAGAATGAACCGGAGGGTATGTTTGTGTACGAATGAGGTTTTATTTCTCGAGAGGAGCAGGACTGTTTGATTAGCTGAATGTGTGGGAGTGCAAGGTTGAAATGCACGTTTAGCACACATGGCAGAGTGGTAGGCTTGATTCTCGGGGTGTGTGTTAGGACTGGAGTAAGACAGGGGAGCCTGTGGTTGTTGGGCTTTCGCTGTGTTCCCCCTGGGGGGGGGAGGAAACCGAGAAGGGGGGAAGCCATTCTGTCAGGATCAGTAAAGATCAGAGCTGGTATTGCTCTTATTTCCTGACCTGTCAGCATTTCACTGAACTCCTAGCCTGCCTGCATTGCTCTGGTCTCTTGGCTCAGCTCATAGATAAGATAAAGCTCCAGGTGTTGGCCTTGGATAGCCTTAGGTCACACCACACCAACATGAGTAGCACTGATTTGTATATTGCTGACTCAGGAAGGATATGATGCAACCTTTCCTGGACATTGGGGTTGCTGAGTCAGAGGGGATATGATGCAACCTCTGCTGGGCATTGCATGCCATGGGGGTTGGGCCGTTGAGATGATGGACAGGTGATGGGGGTGTGTTTTGTATATAAGGTGTGTTTGTTCCTTGTGATGCCAATTCTGGCATCAACAGTGTTATACCTTCAATAAATCTCATGGGATCAAGTTGCCGTCTGCGTGTGGTCCTTACAGAAAATTGGAGCGTTCTCACACCTGATCATCAGTGAATCCTACCCAGGTGTCTGAACTTGTGGGCTCCTCACAAGCCCTCTAAATTTCTCTTGAGTCCAATCCATTTCAGTAGAAATATCCTCTGCACTCTGACTCCCATCATTCCCAGAGAATCCCTCACATATCTCAGAGTCTGTAGGTGCTGTAATTATTTGCTTGACTCTCTTGAGTTGCAAGTGATCCTCTTCACTTGACTCTTTACTCATGAGTAAGCCTTTCTGCAAACACCAGTACTCCTGCTACAAACAGCCCCACCCAGTTCCATACTCTCCCCAGATGCTGAGCCATCAGAGTCTTCTGAATCACTACTATCAGTAGCAGCTGGAGGCTCAATCACAACAGATATATTATTTAGAAAATGAGAAACAAATGTAAAACTGACAGTACCAAACTATATATATATATATATATATATATATATATATATATATATATGAAAGTGCCATCAGTTTTCATTGGGGAGAACAGTCAGCAAAACCATGACCTTCTAAAGGGGCTAAAGCGCTGCAAAAGGATAATTTTTATGTGTAGAATACTGGCCCAATAACAAGAGACAAATGTTCCTATTCATTCATCACTTTCCCCTTTCCTGGCAACCTTTAAAAGAATTCCCAGCAGTTGTTCAGTTCATGATCCCTACTACTTGCCTCTTATATAGTTGTGGCAAAGTCAGCAACATATCACCTGTTGACTTGCTCTTATGCTCTAGTATAGCAAGGGAAAAAGGTATAGCATCTCACCTGTGGGTTAGATAACATTGGGAAGGGGCATTCTTTGAATCAAGTTTTGCTCATGTATTCGGCAAACAGGTTAAGTCACTTATGTTTTGCTTTCCCTGGTGCAAAGTACTATTTTTTTACAATACCAACAGCAACAATAAATGTATTACTCACCTCTCTCTGCAGCTTAAGGTGGGATCTTGGCTTTTCTTCATGAATGAAGATTCAGGAAGCACTCATCCCACACTTTCTACAAGCGTGTTAGTTGGATGTGTCCTTTGAGCCTGTGCAATGGATTTTTCTGGTGGAGCGCAGCGTGCACAGAACTGGCCTTACCCTTTAAACCAAAGGTTCATCTGCCGGGGCCTAGCAAGTTAGGACAGTGGCAGTGAGGTCCTCAGGTCGTAGGTTTGATTTGAGTTTCCTTCTCTAGATGGTTGACCTTACAGGGTTAGACGAGCACCATCTGCCTGGGTTTGAAATTAGAGTTTTCCTTCTCTTAGGATGGTTGCCAAAAGGCTAGAGAGCCCATCCTGCCCATTGACACTCTTTGTCAGACCCTTCGGTTGTGACCTGTCTAGCATGGGAGGCCCTACTGGTGGATATTATGCCACCGCCAGCATAGCTCACAACTTCATTAGGGTACGCAAGTCTCTCCCCCATGACAAGGGGGTGCCAATGGAGAGGTTAAGGTGGGATACAACATCATTAAAACAAGATAAAACACTATTAAAAGTCATACAACATGATACACAAAGTTAAAATACAAGTTAAAATCCATTGGTGAAATGCAGATTAAAATTGACCAAATAGGCCTGTCTGGGTAGGCCTGCTGGAAGAGATGGGTCTTCAATTATTTCTGTTTTTTAAAAACAAAAAAACCCAAAAACAGAAGTATTGGATAAGTTGATGGTTGTTTGGGAAGGGACGGGTGCGAGGAGAATCAAGCTGCCTTCCTGTACTTGTTGCTGGTATAACTAGTTTTGTGCAGGAACTTCTTGCACAAATATTGGAGACCTGCTCTCAGGGAAGGATGAAAAAAATCACAATTTGGCAACTATTTTTGTGGCATTGTATTATATTAGCACATTTATTCCTCGTAGATGAGATCAGTAGTAAATATTGCTTACATCACCACCTTGGATAGGAATCTTCACACTAAGGTATCAAGACGTTCGAGATATCACGGAGTTAGCCCCCTTCCGGAGGGCCTGCAAGGTGACCCTTTTTAAGCAGGCCTTCAATCTAAGTTCCCCCAGAAAACTCTGACCATGTCCTTATATAACAGTGTTTTCTCTGCATTGTAATCTGTTGTTTTATGTAAACCACCCTGAGCCTGCAGGGAGGAGCAGTATATAAAAATGAACAATAAATAAATAGATAAATAAATAAATAAGAATAGCTCCGATTCTTTAGATCCTTGTGTCTACAAGAGAAGAAGCAACAACAACAAAACTTTATTATGGTCACTGACCTGCACAAAGCGGGCACAAGCGCCCTGAGAAGGGAAGGACAACTCCCCAGTAAGCAGTTATTTAAAATTAGATTAAAAATCAGTATAAAAATATATTTCAAAAGAGAGGATATTGTAACAGGTATGGAACCGAAGAGGGAGGGGAGAGATTGATGAGAGAAGTTGAAAACACTGGTGGAGGGCACTAAAGTGGAAGGGAGGGGCACACTGTGAATTTAGTAGCATTTCTGCTGTAACATGTTGCTCTAACTGCATTCCCAGCAGGGTGTCAATCATCCTTCGTCTGATTTTAAGAGCAGCAGCACAGAACTTAGCAACACTGTAGTGTTAAAGTCAGAAAGCAGCAGGGTGGAATAATATTTTTCACTATGCCCTAGGTATTTTAAAAGAGAAGGAGCAATCCAATGTATAATTTGCTGTTTGCGTCTTCAAGAAAGCTGTCTTTAACCCTCGAAGTTTGTAATAGCAGGCTGATGCCCTGATTTCTCTTTTTCTGATCTATGTTTCCCCATTTATAAGCTACCATAATTGTTTTAAATTGAGGCCCCAAAAGCAGATGTGCCATATGCCTTGTATGGCGGTCCGCCTGGGCTTAAAGGGAGTGACCACATAAATAGCTATAAAAATCCTATGCCCAGGGGATGCGGATTGCTTTCCTCTTGTGGAGAGACTTCTCACAAACTTAGTAGACTGAGGCCTTTGAGGAAATTAATGAATTTATTTAACAAGTCACAAACAGGTGACTGGCCTTTTAGATGGTTGCAAAGTCCATAACGCCGAATAGTTGAAATTAGCTTACTCAGTCCTTTTTGCCCAGTCCGTGGGCGATGGATGGTGATGCCTCTCCTTCTCTTTTCTGGTCAGCCATCATGGATGATGGACAGACCCCAGCCACTGAACTCCTATAAAATGAAGGATGAGTCCTTCCTATGCTGAGTCCAGGGCTGGTTGAAAGCAGTATTTTTTCATTAAAAGAAGGTGACAGGCCGGAGCTGACAGCCCCGTGGCACAGTCACACATCTCTGGTAGTCACTGAACAAGCAGAGAGGTTTCCTCCTTTTTATAACCTTTAGAATTGGAGGGAAATCCTGAGACACTGATTGGCTGGGACTCTGAGGTGACTTTTGGAGGGAAAACACTGGGTGATGATTGGAGGAAGGAAACAGAGAGAATGAGCCCCTCCCAACAAGAGAAAACAACAACCCAGCCCCCAAACTGCAAAGAGGCCTTGAAACCAAAAATGAGGCCTGTTAATTTAGCACAAGCACATAAAAGTAAGCATACACATTCAATATAAACAGGCCAAGCTTAGTGCAGGCCGCAACACCTTGGATATTTGTTATGTATTTGCTTCTCTCTCTTTTGGATAAAATCCAGACGAATCTAGGAGAAACCCAGAAAACTTTTCCTGAGGAGAAAATGGAAGGGGCGGAGAACAGACTGTCCATCTTTGGATGTTTTTCAAAAGAGGGATGGGCATATCTTAGGAACACTGGACTTGTGCATTCTGCATAGCAGCAGGTTAGATTAATTGGCCCTTGCAATCCATTCCTAGGCAATAAAAAAGTGATGGAATGGACTGACATGTCATCCTACTTCAAATGATTTGGGGCCTATTTTAAAAAGAGCTGCACTCACAGATATTTATTATTTATTTATTTACATAATTTCTACCCTGCCCTTCTCAACCCCCCCCCCGGGGGGGGGGGGCTTAGAGTAGCAAACACAGGCAGCAATTATTTTGTTTTACACAAAATAGCCACAAAACATACAAAATTAAAACAATAGCAATTAATTAAAAACAAAATAATCTATTAAAACAGCTGTCAGGATACGAAGATAAGCGCCGAAAAACCACACAGACAGCTATAGTAAGGTCTCAAACACTTTACTCCGTAGTCATGCAATACAAAGCTGGAAGTGAGGTAAAGGCGCGCACATTCGGCTTATATTCACTCAGCCTTCCCGCCCTTTTTCCCTTCTCGCCAAAACCTTCCCGCCCTTTCTTGTCTCCCTGGGTGTTTGTTAGGCGATGGCAGGATCTGGATCCAACCGGCTGAAACCGCAGCGGTGGGCATCAGCTCCTGACAACAGCATTAAAAACAATGTTCAATCCATACATCCCATTGCTAGAGCAGTAAAACCATGTCCTCATCTCTGTCATCAAGCCAGTCCGTTCCAGTTAAAGTGCTACTATGTCATTGTGCAAAGGCCTGGTCCCACAACCAAGATTTTACCTTTCTCCTGAATGCTAGGAGGGATGGGGTTGATCGTATCTCACTTGGCAGCGCATTCCACAGGCGAGGGGCCATAACCAAGAAGGCCCTGTTTCTCGCCCCCACCAGCCTCATCTGAGATGCTGGCGGAAGTAAGAGCAGGGCCTCCCGAGATGACCTTAAGGTGCGAGGTGGGATGTAGAGGCAGATGCGTTCAGACAAGTAAGCTGGGCCAGATCTGTAGTCCTGTGTTTAGTGTGTGTTTAGGAATCCATACAGATATAAATATTACAAAGGAAACATTTGCATTCAAAATTGAGGTTTTCATATATGAAGAAAAGCCCAAACTACTCCTATAAAAATGTGCCACTTCTGTGCCATTTACCTTCAGCCATACAATCCAGGCAGCATGGCTTTTGAGACCACTCAGCTTAGGGTAAGGATTTTTCTTTAAAAAATATACGTATTTCCAGTATCACTGTGACCTTATATAAATCATGTAAAATACCATGTACCACACTTCCAAAAGGATCATGCAAAATCAGAAACAAGCAAACAAACAAACAAGATTACTGGAGGAAAGACCCTGTGTAAAGAAATATGCACCATTTGTGGTCTATAAAATCAGCCATGGTATACAGATAGTGGTTAAGGAAATAATTTTTGTCTTGCTTTGCTTCACATTTGAACCAGGAGACATCCACTGAAGCCAGATGATTATTTATTTACTATTATTTATTTACAACGTTTATATTCTACCCTTCTCATCCCGCAGGGGACTCAGGGTGGATCACAATGCACATATACAGGCAAACATTCAATGCCGTAGACATACAACATATATAGACAGACAATGAGCTACACAATTTGTCGAGAGCACACCCTGACCCGGGCAGGCCTTGAACTCATGACCTTCTGGTCAGTAGAGATCTTATGCAGCTGACACCCAGCTAGCTGTGCCACATTCCCGGTGTCAGCGCCGCTTGGCCCGTTTGTTGCCCTAACGGACCAAACCTCGCGCGCCATCAGATAAGACCAGCATCTGGCGGGCTTTGAACTGGAACCGCCCTTTGAAGTGCCAGGCACCTTTCCTGAGCTTTGATATGCGGAGGGCCGGATGGTCAGCCTGAGGAAGGAGGGGCCCAGCAGGGGGGCGGGCCAGGGAGGGCTTTTGAAGAGACTGGTGCGCGGGAAGACTTTAGTCTATCTTTGCTTGCTTTGGATTAAGGACCTATTAAACCACTTATCCTTCAACCCCGTTTGGAGTGAGCTTGATTTACTAGACCCCCCTTGCCGGAGCTTACACCCGGTGCACATTCCTGATGTTCAGCTCTCTTTACAACATAGAGCTAAACTATGAAATTAATTCAGCCATGCTAGATGTAGTCATGGCAATCAACTAGGATCTCCTTAAAAGAGAGAATAATTCACGGACAATACAGCTAGGAAAAACCACTGCCAGTAGTTATAATGTATATATATTTCATCCATTGGTGGGAAATCCACATGGGAGACTGGTATTTCCATAACACCCACATCGTGGGCTCTTCATAGTCTGTCAGCTCCGGCAAGGGGGTCTAGTAAAGCAAGCTCACTCCAAACGGGGTTGAAGGATAAGTGGTTTAATAGGTCCTTAATCCAAAGCAAGCAAAGATAGACTAAAGTTTTCCCGCGCGAGAGTCTCTTCAAAAGCCTCCCTGGCCCGCCCCTGCTGGGCCCCTCCTTCCTCAGGGATGACCATCCGGCTCTCTGCATATCAAAGTTCAGGAAGGTGCCTGGCACATCAAAGGGCGTTCCATATCAAAGCCCGCCAGTTCCAGTTCAAAGGCCGCCAGATGTTGCTCTTATCTGATGGCGCGCGGGGCTTGGTCCGTTAGGTCAACAAACGGGCCAAGCGGCGCTGACATAGCGGCCCCCCTCCGAAAGCGAGTACCTGCAAGGGAAAGAAGAACAAAGGGGAGGGAGAAAATCAGGGTCCCGGCTTGGCAGGGAAGGCAGCATGAAAGGTCTTTAGCAGTCTTGGGGCTTTTACGTGCTGGGCCAGCACCCACTCGGGTTGCAAATCCTTTGCAGTCCACTTCACTAAGTAGCTGAGGCGGCCCTTCTGGTGCCGCGAGTCCAAAACCTCACGAATCTCAAAGTGAGTGTGGGGCCCCACCATGATCGGCACCGGAGCGTCTTCCGACACGGACCACTTCCGGTCGGTCACCGCTTTCTTGAGCAGGCTCACATGGAAAACAGGGTGGACCTTGCGCCAGGTGTGCGGGAGGTCCAGTTTAACTGCCACTTTGGGGTTAATAACGTCCACCACCGGAGGTCCCACGAACTTGTTAGCAAACAGAGGAGGGACTGCTGTGTGACTTGAGATGCTTGGTGGACAGGAACACACGATCCCCAACAGCGTATGTAGGCTGGGGCCCCCTTTTCTTGTCCGCGTACAGCATGTAGGAATTTCCCGGGTCTGGCGGAGGGCGGTCTGGATCTGCGGCCAAGCGGCGGTGACCTTGGCCCCCCAGTCAGTCGGCGGCGTGGCAGCGTCCGTCACGGGGTCCGCAGCTGGGAAGGGGGGAAAATCTCAGCCGGAGACAACCCGGAAGGGGGAGGCCCCCGTTGCTGAATGTTCAGAGTTGTTGTAGCAGTACTCTGCGACATCCAGTAGTTCTGCCCAGTTGTCTTGCTGGTAGGTAGAGTAGCACCTGAGGTACTGCTGCAAGGTGCGCTGGACCCTCTCCGTCGCCCCGTCCGTCTCCGGGTGAAACGCGGTGCTCAGGGCCCGTCGCGACCCAAGTCCCGCCAGGAACGCCTTCCAAAACTTCGACGTGAACTGTGGGCCCCTGTCGCTCACGACGCGGCGTGGACAGCCGTGGAGTCGGAAGACGTGGTGCGTGAACAGGCGGCCCAGCTCGGGGGCCGTAGGGAGCCTTCGCAGAGGAACGAAGTGGGCCTGCTTGGAGAAAAGGTCCACCACCGTCCAGATGGTAGTGTACCGCCCGCTGGGCGGGAGGTCGACCACGAAGTCCATGGCGATTTCGCTCCAAGGCTCAGCCGGATCAGCTATAGGCTGCAGCAGCCCCGTGGGCTTGTTCCTCGCGCAGACGTCACATTCGGCAATATAGTCATTGGTGTCTTTTCGCATTGCCGGCCACCAGACCTGCCGCGCTAGAAGCTTTAGGGTCTTGGTGAGGCTGAAATGGCCCGACAGCCTGGAGTCATGTGCCTGGCTCAGGATCAGGCCCCTCTGGGTCCGCGGGACGTACAACTTGTCTTTGTAGTACCAAATTCCTCCAGTCTGCGTGAGGTCACCCTGGTGGTCTTTAAGCCAGGCGTCGTCCCCATAAGCGGCCGCCAGATTGGCCAAGAGCTCCGGGGCCCGGGGACCGCTGGTTGCGGCGGCTTGGCAGCTGCCTGGGTGCGGGCCACTAGGCCCAATTGGCGTTTGGAGAACACTGTGCCCACTTCCTCTGGCGCCGAGTAGTCGGCCTCAGGCATCCGGGACAGGGTGTCGGCAAGCACATTCTTCACCCCGGGTAGATACTTCAGTTCGAAGTTGAACCGGCTGAAGAACTGCGCCCATCTCAGCTGTTTAGCGTTGAGCCGTTGCGGGGACTGCAGCGCCTGCAGGTTCTTGTGGTCTGTCCAGACCTCAAAGGGCGAAGTGGTGCCTTCTAGGAAGTGCCTCCAGTGGCTCAGCGCGGCCCGGACCGCGAACGACTCCTTTTCCCAGACGTGCCAGCGTTTTTCCGTCTTCGTAAACTTCTTAGAGAGGTAGGCGCACGGCCGGAGGACGCCCCCTTCATCCCGCTGCAGGAGGACGGCCCCGTAGGCCGCCTCGGAGGCGTCGCACTGCACCGTGAACGGGCGGTCGGCTTGGCATCAGCAGTGGCTGACTGGTGAAGCTCCGCTTTAGGCTGTCAAAGGCTTCTTGGCACTGCGGTGTCCACTTTAGCTTGGCGCTCGGGGACTTTGCCTTCTTCGTCTCCCCCAAGCCCTTAGTTTTTAACAGTTCAGTTAGGGGTAGCGCAATCTCCGCAAAGTTCCGGATGAACTGCCGGTAGAAATTGGCGAACCCCAGGAAGCCCTGCAGCTGTCGCCGTGTCCGGGGCGCCTCCCACGCTAGCACGTCTCTCACTTTACTAGGGTCCATGGCCAGGCCTCGCGTGGAAATTCGATACCCCAGGTAGTCCAATTCCTGTCTATGAAACTCACACTTGGAAAGTTTGACAAAGAGTTGGTTCTCTCGGAGCCGGCGAAGGACTTCCCGGGTCAATTTGACGTGTTCTGCCTCAGACGTCGAGTAGATCAACACGTCATCTAGGTAGACTAGAACTCCCTTGTATAGCAAGTCCCTAAAGATCTCGTTGATGAATTGCTGGAATATTTTCGGCGTGCCCTTTAGTCCGAACGGGGTGACCCGGAATTGGTACTGGCTCAGATGACAGTTAAACGCTGTCTTCCAACAATCTTCGTCTTTCACCCTTATCCTATAGAAGGCTTCACGAATGTCCAGTTTTGTGAAGAGCCGCGCCCCCCCCCCCAGCTGGGCTAGTATCTCCGACATCAGGGGCAGCGGATAAGGGCTCGATGCGCTGATGGCGTTGAGGCCCCGGTAGTCCACGCACAGCCGCAGGGAGCCATCCGCCTTGGGGCGGAACAGGACCGGCGCCGCCAACGGGCTCGTAGACTTTTCAATAAACCCTCTGTCCATATTTTTGTCAATAAAGTCTCTCAATGCTTTTCTTTCCGGTTTGGATAGGGCGTACAGTTTTGGGCTTGGCAGTTTGGCGCCTTTTTCAATTTCAATAGCACAGTCGGACTTCCGGTGGGGGGGGGGCAACTTGTCACTTTCTCACTCGCTAAAGACCTCCTCCAAGTCTCTGTATTCTTGCGGGATGCCGCTGGGCTGGCTCTCTGCTGCCCCCACTCCAGCTCCCTCGTGTTCTGGGGTCCCGCCTTCACTTGGGTCATCTATCCTTGCCCACGCTTCCCCGTCTCAGAACTTTACGGCTCCCAACTCCCAGTTGACCTGTGGGTTCTGGGCGCGCAGCCAGGGGGCCCCTAGGATGACGGGCTGGTGGGCCATCGTGGAGATGACGAATCTCAGCGTTTCTTGGTGGGACCCGATCTGGACTCTCATCTCTCCTGTCTTGTGGGTGGCCGGCTTCCCGTTAGCGGGGGACCCATCGAGCTGGGAGAAGAGGATCTGCTCTATCAAGGCTTGGGGCTTTATCCCCAACTGCTTCGCTAGCTGGGGAGACATTAGGCACCGGGTGCACCCACTATCTAGCATGGCCACTGTCTCTATGGGCTGGGGCGTCCCGGGCCCCCACACTTTAATGTCAAATTTGTATGTGTCGCAACCAAGGGGATCAGACTCACCGCCCGGAGGGGTTTGGATCTGCCGCCGGTCGTCTACAGCAGATCGTTTTCGTTTCCCGCCATCCATTCGGGGTCGCTCTCCTCCGTCTCTGGCTCCAGCTCATCCACCTCTCATAGGCTTCGGGGCACCCGTGCTGTCTCCGCAGCGGCTGCTGCCTTTCCTCGGGCTGAGGTCTTGGCCTGTTGGGTTGGCTTGGCCTCTGGCGCCTTCTCCGGCTTCGGTGATGGGGAGGGGCCCTTCTTGCGGCAGTCCGCCGCTCGGTGGCCTTCTCGTCCGCACGAGAAGCAGGCTCCTCTCTTCCCCCTTGGGCCTTCCCGGCTGCTTGACCGGGTCCTCGCCGATGGCTTCCGGGCTGGTCCAGACCTCCCTGACGGGCCCGACCCTCCTCCTCGGGTTCTCCCGCCATCTCTGTAGCGCCGCGGCATCTGCTCCATGTCGCACTCCACTCTCCCCGCTGAGACTATCCAGTCTTCTAGGGTTTCGGGGTTCCCCCGGTGCATGGCCCACTCAAGGATGTCCGACCTCAGGCCTGCCTTGAAACACTCTAGTATGGTGATCGCGGACCAGTCCCGGACCTTCTCTGCTAGGGCCTTGAAGCTTAATGCATACTCAGAAACGGACCTCTGGCCTTGGTAGATCCTCCTCAACTGGGTCTTGGCCTTCTCGCCAGCTAAGGGGTCTCGGAAGCGGGTCTGCAGGGCGTCCAGGAAAGCGTCCAGCCGTCTCAGCTGTGGCGCTTGAGTGTCTGTCATCTGCACTAGCCAATCTGCTGCGGCCTCCTTTAAGTTGGCCCCCACAGCCCGTACTTTGGCCCCTTCCGAGGGGAACGAATCCCCATAGTCCAACATAAAGTTCTGCACATTAGTGATAAAGTAGGAGAGCTGGCGGGGGTCCCCGTCGAACTTTACCTTCAGCTCCCTCCTGCTTCCCGCCATTTCTTGGCTCTGGTTGGCCTGGCCCAGGTTGAACGTGGAAGCTCCCCTCAGTGGGATGAAGTCGTCTCCACTGTTCTGGAAGGTCACCCTTCCCGATGGTCGGCCTGGCCGCTCCAATGCTTGGCTCACTCCGCGCTCCCGGGTCCAGGCATCTGGGACCATCATGGCAGCTCTTCCGGTCTGGTCAGCAACAACTCCATCTGGGACTGGAGCTTCTGCACCGCCTCGGTCAGCGCGAACACCTGCACCTCCATCCGCACCTCCGCCGGAGTGGGGAAGTGTTCTTCTAGTGCCGGGTCCCTTGCTCTTGGTGCCGCCCTTCCCTTGCGCCGGGTCATGTCCTTTGCTAGCTGCGCGGGGACCCGGGGCTCCTCACCGTCCATCCCGGTGATCACGACCTGGGGTTCCCTCCTCGGGGCTCCGGCCTCGTCTCCTTCTCCCTCGGACTCCTCATCCAAGTCCCTCGGAGGCAAGTCGGCAAGGGGTTCCCTCTCGACTTGAGACATCTCGCAAGTTGGTTACGGTCGGAAGGTTTTCATGGCCGTAGAAGTTGGTGAGTCTATCTTTATGTCAGCTCCGGCAAGGGGGTCTAGTAAAGCAAGCTCACTCCAAACGGGGTTGAAGGATACGTGGTTTAATAGGTCCTTAATCCAAAGCAAGCAAAGATAGACTAAAGTTTTCCCGCGCGAGAGTCTCTTCAAAAGCCCTCCCTGGCCCGCCCCCCTTCCTCAGGGATGACCATCCGGCTCTCCGCATATTAAAGTTCAGGAAGGTGCCTGGCACATCAAAGGGCGTTCCATATCAAAGCCCGCCAGTTCCAGTTCAAAGGCTGCCAGATGTTGCTCTTATCTGATGGCGCGCGGGGCTTGGTCCGTTAGGTCAACAAACGGGCCAAGCGGCGCTGACATAGTCATGCAGATGAGCAGAAGTGGTATCAGAATGCAAGACTAAACATAGTTTTTGAGGATTTTTAAAACAAAACTAACAATGACAAAATGAACTAACATTCAACTTTCGTTCATATGTAACCATTTCCACAATTTTTACCCACTACAGCTAATATCATGTGTGTGTGATAACTTAACAGTTTTTTAAAATAAATCTAGTTAAAATAAAGTTGTCTGCATAAAGAATTAATGAGTAGTCTGCTGAGGTGTCCAGGTGAAATTTTGACATCTCTTGTGACTGCTTCTTCTTATTAACTAGATTCATTTTGCTCATTTAAATCTGTGACCTGTGCCCTTTCATTTGTCTCACAGGGAGTTAAAATATTGAATAATTGTGGTATAAAGAGTGCATTTTAAACTGCAAGTATTAAATGATGGGTTTCTTGTGATTTTCTAAGAGGGTATTTATCTATACATATGAGAAGATAATTAAAGAACAAAGCAAGGAAAAGGGTCAGTTCCATGAAGAGTGTCAGGACTCTTCTCTTGTAATAGTCTTCAAAAATGATAGTATCACATGTACATAATGGATACTTAGGACTTTATCACTACAGTAGGTTTTCTTGCAGGTATCGGTTGTTGAAACAAATGGGAGCTGACTGGCAACTTGCTGGTTTGAAAAAAAATTACTATTACACCTACCTTCAATAGTTCTATTGTGCTTCCATCCTTTGTTTCTCCTCTCCTTGTCTATTATATTATCCCATCATCTCTCACCTTGTGCCGTCACAATGAGGCCCTTTGTGTTATTTCAAATGTGGACGTGTGGTCTTGGGTGGCCTCACGGATTATGGGGTGTCTTCCTCAAAAGAAAGGGAGGCTGGAACAGAATTCAAATAAGGCTCCGGAACTCTGAATTGTAAAGTTCAATAAGGTTTATTTACTACAACCAGTTTCCCTGGTGGCCTGATCTTTTTCTTAGCTATTAAGGTCTTTGAAGGAATAGTAACTTGCCTCAAAGAAGTTGAGGGATCTGTAGTTCTTTGGAGGTTCCAAGCCGTCCCTGTCTTTAGCAATGGCTCTTGAGATTTCCAAAATCTCAAGGCCTTCAGATCTGCGAAACTTTTGGCGAAACAGGGTTTCCTATACAGTTCGAAGAACTGATTGAAGACACAGAGTCATACAAGCTTCACCAAAGCCTTACAATATGCTTTGGTATCCTTGAAAGTTGACCTCGGATGGGTTTAGGTGGCAAAAAGGGCTGGTCCAAGCTGAAAACCCAGATTTCAACCAGCACGTCCATTGCTGTTTCTTTGTTAGGCTGAACTGGAGGGATAAACCCCCTCTTCAGGTGACCTTAGAAGGAGGAGGAGCTAAGGTACCTGAGAGCAACTTTGGCGCCAAACTCCAACCCCGCCCACACAAAGCACACACATATTTGCAACTGCAGAAACATCAGACAAAGGGTTGCAAGCATGCAACTCTATTACATCTGGTAATGCAACAGGCCCACTGGGGCCGCAACCCCCCCCCCATGGCCTTTGTTAAATGGGTCTTTCTTTTAAAGTATCAGAAAAGCAGATGCTAGTTACTTTCTCTTTTTCTTTATTTTAATACCCCATGCTATGACAAAGGGGACAACTTTGCTCATGATAAAGGCAGGGGAGGGTACGGAATGATCAGCCCAAGGGAGGAGATGTTGGATTGAGCAAGGGGGTGTTTCTTGCAAGGAGTGAATTGGAGTTAATCCTGCATCTCCCTTCCTTAAGGTTCATCCTTCCATACACAAAAGCATCCATAAAGCCACTCTCAGCCTTCTTAGGAACTGTAAAAGGGAGATTAAGAGGGGGGAGGAGAAGCATGTTCACTCACTCAAACAGTGATATTGGGAGCCATTGATGGTTTTTCTCTATCAATAAAAATGCAATTCATCAATGATTTAGAAGCAAAAAAATGCGAGAGACATGACATCATGGGATAAGTACTGGCTGCAGACACGATTATCTTGCTGTAACTGTGATCGTATGAAAAAGTCTTTACAGAATTGTCAAGTCTTAGTGACATCCTGAATGGAGCAGCTGGTGAAGTTAACTGAAACCCAATTTTTACACCAAGTCTTTGAATAAAAGAGCAAGGTGTGGGAACAGATAAAAAGAAGATAAAGAAAACATTGCTTAGTCAGTTCAATCAGTTGAAAATAACAAGGAACTTCAACTGTCATTATTTAGATTCTTTTAAGAACTTGGAAGATCATCCTTTTGCCATAAATGATAGCTTCAAAAATGAATTATTCAAACAATGTGTGCTTATCCGTCACTTAAAAAATGTTATCTTCTTATGTAGATCTGTCTGTTATAGATTTAATTAATCTACCTGGTCAGATTTATTTTTTTTTAAAAAAGACATGTTGAACCAATATCTATTTCAAATAAATTAAGTCCAGCAGCTAGCATGTCTTTAAAAAAAGCAACCAATTGCAGCGAGGAAGATAAAAAGGCTAATGACAGCAAGAGTCTGGTTAGATAGGTTAAGCTTTGCCTGGAAGCTACAAGATAATAAAGGTAGCTTCAAGTGGATTAGCCATGAGATAGAGTTCCACGATTAATCTCAAAACACAAGAAAGATCTTTCCATTGGACCTTCTCTATTAGATATTCTAAGAACCTGGACAAAGCTTACAATGATGGGAAGATCTCCCATGAGACTTTATAAACTCATTGAATCCTATACAATTTTCAAAGCATCTTGAAGGGCAGCACAGCAGTAACCAAATTTAGAGTTTATCTCTCAAGGCAGGAACGATAATTATGGCCTCACTATTTTAAGTTGTTTTTATGACGTTGGGAACACTTTCCATAATGTATTGTGGCTAAATTATGTGTTCCCGGTTTATTGTTTATTGTGTGGACCAATTCTTTTTTTATTATTAATTTAATTATGTTTTTGCATTTGTGTAAGTAAAAGTAGTGTTGAAACTGGAAAAAGCAATCTAACAACAACAATGGGTGAAAGAGTTCTCTGCGCACTAGCAGCACTAATAATGCAATGGAGAACTCAGTTCACAGCCATTTATTTTTCTAATCTGTTTGTCATACTTGATGATTCATTTTATTTCTCACACACACACCCACTTTGATGATATTTTTTAAAATATAGAATTTTCTTCCCTTTTCCTTAGAGATATGTAGTTGAATTTTAAACAATTTTACTTATAATTCTCACTGCTTTCAATAGGGATAGTTTCTTGCTAACTGCATATGACTAAAATATGATTTATGTTTTATTCAGTAGCCTTTATTTTGGTCAACAAACCTTCGGCTAAGTCAAGTGAAAGAACAATGGAATACAACATTTAAGAAATTAATAACATCACATTTGGGTTATGATTAATAAAAACAAGTATCACCATTCGCTATCGCTTGAATGACTGTCTTTATAATTTAAAGTAGGAACTGATTGCCAATTAATAATGTGTCCTGAGTACTATTCATTACACTCTTAGCGTTTACAGGTTATTCATGGCAGTTAGCAGCAGGGAATTTTAATTGTCCAAAGAGCAGTTGATCCTACATAAGAGAAAAAGGATTCTGCTTGCTCCTAACCAAACCACTATCTCATAGAGTCATGATTACACTGTAGGCCATAAGATGCCTAGGCTATGCAAAGAGATAACCAAGACTGTCAATGGGTATCTTGTCTTGATTCATTTTCCCCTAGAATTTACTAAAAATTATGACACTGACAATGAAATTTACAGAGCACATTCCTAACGCAGAAGGATGAGAGATTCCATTGAGTACCCTTAGAACAAACACTGCAAAAATTTCTGGTGGAGGTATGAAAATTGGAAGTTCAACTATCCTTAAACAGAACTTTTAAATTTAAGATCAAAAAAACAGAACAGAACTTTTAAATTTAAGTCCCCAAAATAAGTCCTTAAAAGTAATTTAAGATCATCTAGAGAGGCCCTGCTCTCGCTCCTGCCAGCATCTCAAATGCGGCTGGTGGGGATGAGAGACAGGGCCTTCTTGGCGGTGGCTCCCCGCCTGTGGAATTATTTATTATTTATTTAGCACATTTGTATACCGCTCCCTCTGAGCCCGAAGGCAACTTGGGGTGATTTACAACCATATCATAGAAACAATATTTAGAACAAATTAAAAATATAACACATTGATTAAAATCATAACAATAAAAACATCAATATGTCTCCAAGATAAAATCATAGTTCGATCTCATAGTCCATTGTTCCAAATCCTATGTCAGTTACACTGCCTTTTCGAACACCTGCTCGAATAGCCAAGTTTTAACTTTTTTTTACGGAAGGCCAAAAGAGAGGGGATGAATCTAATGTCTCTGGAAAGGACGTTCTGTAGCCGAGGAATGTGCTTCCAAGCAAAATATGATCGACCCCATCCCTCCTAGCATTTAGGGAAAAAGTAAAATCTTGGCTATGGGACCAGGCCTTTGAACAATAGCAGAAAGCAGCACTTTGGACGGGAATAGGACTGGTCAGCTAATAGATGAGAATATGGCGTACTGTTTTTAATGTGGGTTGGTGGATGTAACTGTTTTTAACATGGGTTTGTGGATGTAACATTGTTCAATTTTAACTGTTATTATCTAATGTATGTTTTATGGGGTGGTGAGAAGATAATAATAATAAAACTGTTGAAGTGAAACAGTCAAAATGGTTTGACTAATTATAATATGTCCCTTTTAACTTTATTTACACTAGCTGCTTTTTGCTGATGATGCTGCCTTTGCCGCCCATTCAGAAGCAGCTCTGCAGCACCTGACATCCTGCTTTGCAGCAGGTGCAAAGCTGTTTGGGCTGGAAGTCAGCCTGAAGAAAACGGAAGTCCTCTACCAGCCCGCACCTGTCACAATGCTGGGTCTTGGCCCGGCCTGAGAACTTTCCTCCCCTTCGGTTTCCATCGACTCATCCCCCGCAGGCTCCCAGATTCTTTCTTGGGAACCGTGCCCACCTGGTCTCTCATAACTATCAGAATCTGGGTCATCCTGACCTTCCTTGTCCGAGTAAACTTCAGGCCAGGTGTCATCCCACTGGAAACTATCTGTTGGAGATGCGGGCCCAGCAGCCCCATCATCCGCATCACCTGTGTCTACAGCCAGTGGGTCTAAAGCAGTGGGCACCCCCAGGGCAGCCCCCTGGCCCCCCAGCTGGAATGGAGGCTGGGTTGCTACAGCACCACAGGAAGAACACCATCATCCCCATGCCAGCATAGGCAAATCTGTGCTTAAGTCCGTTCAGCAGTTCACCTACCTGGGAAGCATCACCTCTTCAGATGCCAAGATTGACAAAGAGATAGATCACAGATTAGCAAAGGCATATAGTACATTTGGATCGCTTCACAAAAGAGTCTGGAGCAACAAGCACCTGAGGCAAAGCACAAAAATCAGTGTGTACAGAGCTATCGTACTGTCTATTCTCCTCTATGGGTCTGAAACATGGGTCACCTATCGCCAACACCTATGCCTCCTCGAACGCTTTCATCAGCGCTGTCTTTGCACAATCCTAAATATACATTGGACCGACTATGTGACTACTGTTGCTGTCCTTGAGCAAGCAGGGATCACCAGCATTGAGGCCATGCTATTGAGAACACAGCTGCGCTGGGCAGGGCACGTCTCTAGGATGGAGGACCACCGCCTCCCAAAGATACTACTCAATGGTGACCTCACCACGGGTCAGCGCAAGAGAGGCACCCCCAAAAAGAGATATAAGGACTCCCTGAAAAAACATCTCAGGCTCGGCCAGATTGATCACCAACAATGGTCCACCCTGGCCTCACATTGGGAGGCATGGAGATGCACTATCCACAATGCTGCGGCCTCTTTCGAGAAGACATGTCGAATGAGTCTCGAAGAGAAATGACAACGCAGAAAGAACTGCAACTTGGAAACAACATCACCCAATGAGACTTTCTGCTGTGCTTTCTGCAACCGAACTTGTCTATCTCAGATTGGCCTTTTTAGTCATCAACGGGCTTGTAAAAAGCGTGGGATGAGTTCTTCCTGAATCTTAGTTCGTGAAGTAATGCCGAGAGAGAGGTGTTAAGCCATGCCTTGAAAATATTAGATTTCAGCAAATCATCTAAAATTGTTCTAAATCACCACTAGTGGCTGTCTTTATCTCATCCTTATTATGTGAAACCAACCAAACATTCTGCTCTAGATACTTTGGCCTTTTTAGTCATCAACGCGCTTGTAAAAAGCCTAAGAATCTTCGTTCGCGAAGTAATGCCGAGAGGACACTAGCCTAAAACTGAAGTTTGAAAATTAAAATGATGGACATAATATTAAAAACATGCAAAAGATCAACATTAAAATAGATTTAAAATATTGACAGTGTTATAATCGTTTCAAACTGACACTTGAAAAGGAACACAGTAATCCAGCCGAGATCTATCAAAGACATGTCTCATGGTGGCCAGAGTGTTCTTGCTTAGTTTAGATACGCTCACACTTCCTGAAAAATGTGGCATTCTGGATTGACATTTCTCTTATTTTGTTTCACACTTTTGTAAATGAGCTGAGGAGTTTGAGAAGTGACTCTGTTAACCTCTATCACAAGGTAGGCTAACTCTTCTAGGAAAAGGTTCCTATATTTTGATAGCTACAAAGGCCACTACTTTATATGATGCTTAGAACCAGTGCATTGGCTCTTTTATTTATGTTTCAATCTTACTGATGGAAACCTGTCTTCTAGTGTAGAAAATACATCCATTTTAAGTATATATGTGGGAAGAATGAATTGTGGAAAGGCATTTTATCCCAGATACCTATTAGCACTGGGTTTGTGTGTGTGTTGTTTAATTAAATAGATTCACAATAATATGTATTTTACCTCTTTAATGCTATACTATGAGCAGTTCCTTGAAAGAGAAAGAAACCTAAATTGAAGCCAGTCTAGCAGTTTCACCATGGAAATGTCATTATTATCTTATTTATTAACACAAATATTTGCTGCAATAAACATGTGGCCTCTGAATGGTAAAGAGTTAATCTTTTAAGCATTCAGGATGGTTTATCAAAAGCTACATGAGTCCTCTGGCTTTCTAGTGCATCTGACAAGCTGATTGAATCAAGGTCATCTTAAGACAATTTGATGCTAGAGGTGAAGGACAAGGTGAAAACTGCTTCTTGTGGGGCTTGATAAGTGTAAATCAACAGAAGCATTACCATGGCCTTCGCGCCTGTGCACTCGGCAGATCTTCGCGCCTGTGCATTGAAGTCTCGCCACACCCGTCGGCTGCCTTCTGGGACTCTCTGGATCCAGATAAAAAATAACTCCCATTTGAAAAAGGGCAACCAATCCCTAACCCCTGCCTCTATGAACAGTTGGGCACAATGGCTCTATGAGCCAAGTTTAGTCCAGATCCAGCGTTGGCTTGGTTCAATGCTGTCTGGATAAGGGCGCACTGCAATTCTCAGATCCAAGGTCAATCACCCCCCAAGCTCTGCCTGTCCTGTATGCACAGTTGGCCATGTTTGGTTCAGATATGATGTTGGCTGCCTTCAGTACTTTCTGGATCCAGGTAATCAACAACTACCATTTGAAATAGGCAATCATTCCCTGATCCCTGCCTGTATGCACTGTTGGACACATTGGCTCTATATGCCAAGTTTGACCCAGATCCAGAGTTGGCTTGGTTCAATGGCCCTGTTTCAATCAGTTCCAGTTTAGTAACAGAAGAGATTGTTGATAGAGTCAACAAGTCTGATTGCTTCTCCATTCTGGCTGAAGAAACTATGGATGTATTGGCAACAGAGCAGCTGTCATTATATTTATTTATTTATTTATTTATTTATTGTTCGTTTTTGTATACCGCTCATTCCAGCAGGTTCAGGGCAGTTTACATAAAATCAGTTTATAAAACAGCAACAATTCAATTTAAAACAACAGCAGTCAATAAAAACAGAACATAAAACAACAATTTATATAGAGCTCAACGAATTTGACTTCATAGTGAATTATGTCTTCATTATGTAGGTTTAAAGGAAAACATACCAGTCATCTGAGAAGATTTTGTAGGATTTATACCCATATACGACCAATTGGCAGAAAATGTCACTAACGTTATCCTAGAAAAATGCAAAATGTTGAAATTGGACATGAACAAGTGTGTAATGGAGTTGCCACCATGGCTGGCCATCTAACTGGAGTTCAAACAAGAATTTGAGAAACATACCTCAAAGCAAGATATTTTCATTCTGCAAGTCATCGACTGAACCTTGCATTGAGTCATTTTCAAACTCTTCTGTTAGATATTGTCTTAGAACAATAAAAGAAATAACAAATTTCTTCAAAACAGTTCAAGTGCTAACAATATTTTGCAGATTAATATTAGCATTCATGTGCCACAAACAAAGAAAAAAAGACTGACACGTTTATGCGAGACTCATTTCATTGAGAGGCATGACAGTATATTGACATTCGTTGAACTATTTAAGCTGATTGTAGTTGCCTTAGAAGAAATCTCAGAGAAACCATGGAAAATCTCTTCTTTAGCTTCAAACTTCTTGACTTCAATTGACAAAAGTGATTTCATTGTTAGCCTGTTTGTTTGTGAAAAACTCTTCAGCCTTACTTTGCCCCTATCAATTTTTCTTCAGGAAAAAGTCTTGCTATGGCATCTGCAATAAACAACACTAAGTCACTGTTAAAGTCTATAGAAATTTTGAGAGCATATGCAAAAGATCATTTTGTAAAATTCTTTAACTTAGCAAGAACAACATCAAAAAAATATTTCAAAGCAACTTGACTATTCCAAGGCAAAGTCCAAGATAAGTGTATCAAGCAAATCCAGTGACTAATTCTGTAGAAGATTACTTCAGAGTTGCGGTGTTCATACCATATGTCGATCCAGTCATATATAACATTACTGAGAGGTTCATGTCAAATGAAGACATTTTAACCAGTTTCCAATTTCTCCTGCTTGGGTTTCCAGGTCTAGACAAAGTTCACCATATGGAACAACTGTCAGAATACTTTGAAAATGGCACAGCACTTGCTTCCGTCAAGGCTGAGTACATAATGTGGTGTAATATTACATCATCGATTTAGAAAGATGCTGAGGTACTTAAAGTGTTGGAACTCTGTGACAAAACCTACTATCAATCAATAAATTTCCTTTTGACTGTGTTAGCTACTCTACCAGTAACGACATGCAGTGTGGAAAGATCATTTTCAACCATGAAGAGAGTGAAAAGTGTATCTAGAAGTTTAATGACAGACCAGAGACTTAGTGGGCTAGCCATGATTTCGATCCATCGGGACATCACTATCAAACCAGAAAACGTAATTGACAAAATGGCTGGGGAGAAGAAGACTGTTGCTGTAAAGTAAAAAAATAAGTCAAAAAGTATTCTAAACATTTTGTTAATGAAAGTAAATAAGTACCATTTATTATTTAAGCTGTTATGTTTATTCATATCTTGATCTGATCAACGTGCTCAGTATATCCCATATACATGGGGGTATTAGGATAACGATACAAAAGGGTACAAAACGATACAAGAGGGTAGATCCTTTATCATTCAGACCCCACCCCCTGAATCAAAATCCTGGTTACGGGCGATACTCCAAATAGCAAGCACTGGCAACCAAGGCCTTGCAGATATTTTGGACTGCAACTCCTACAATGTCTTACCATTTGCTCTGTTACCTTGGGCTGATGGGAGCTGTAGGCCAGAATAATCTGAAAGACCAGAGTTGATTATGTTTGCTCTTTGTTAAAACTGAATAATTTGGCTTCAGCATTGTGACAGATTGACAAAATGTGTAAGAAAAGCAGCAGCTTTAAAAAAAGACTGACACAATTACAGCACTGAACACTTTTTCCTATTAATCACTCCTTTGCATTATCTTGGAAGATTGTATCTTTACTTTATTTAACTCTCTTAAAAATCTATTGTTCACCTCTTTGTATTGATTTTATTTCTAACAAAACTGCAGTTAATTTTAAGAGGAAAACTATTTTTGAAAAAGAAAGCTGTGTTCTAAAGCAATAGCTGTGGTGAAAGCAACATACTGAGCGACATATTTTCTTCCTTTCCCTTCAAGAATTTAGATTAAAGATGTGGAGCTTTGTACATTTTATTCTCAGACAAGAATGAAAAATTTTACAATTTCCCCCTCACTACAAGAAAGTAATTGAAAGTGTGCTGTTTTCAGAAGCTATTCACAACCTGGAATATAGTAGTATGTTTTAAAAAGCATATTTTCATTTAAATGGGCATTTTGGGCAGAGAAAAAAACTTCTGCGCAAAATTCTTTATTTCTAACAAAGCGGCACTCAATTTTAAGAGGAAAACTTTTTTTTGAAAAAGAAAGCTGTGTTCTCAAGCTGCTTTACCGTTTCTCTCTCGCTGCAAGAAAGTAATTGAAATATGTACTGTTTCCAGGAGCTATTCACAACCTGGAATATAGCCTGTTTTTTTAAAAAGCACTTTTTTATTTGAATTGGCATTTTCAGCAGAGAAAAAGGCCCCCTAGCTGGCAGGACTGAAGACTGACATGTCGCAGGTTCGAACCTAGAAAGAGCACAGATGAGCCCCCTCAGTCAGCTACGGCTCCCCATGTGGGAACATGAGAGAAGCCTCCCACAAGGATGGTAAAACATCAAAACATCAGGGAGTCCCCTGGGCAACATCCTTGCAGATGGCCAATTCTCTCACACCATAAGTACCTCCTGACACAAAAAAGCAAAGAAAAAAAAGCTTCTATGAAAAAAATGTTTGTTTCATCCTATTAAAAATTCTGCTTTCTTTGTAGTAAACTTCTGGGGGTTCCCCCCCCTTGCCCCAAATGTGTTATTTTTGCACAGAAATGGCTATTTTCTTCAAAACAAAAATCCATGTGTATTTTTTTTCACTCAGACTATATACCAAAACCACTAAGACTTAGGATTTTTCTTATCATGGTTTCTTAAGATGAGAAGCCTTTTTTAACCCCATCCCATATTTTCTAACAGTCTTTCCACCTTTTAAAAAAATTTCATTTTTGCTACTAATCCGTGAATGTGGTGCAGCTATTAGGCATGGTTTAGAACCCAAGTGCGATTCTAAAAATCAAATGGGATTTTTTGATTCGTAAAGAAAGACATACAAAAAAATTTCCCAAAGTTCTAAAATGTAACGTAAGTATTAACGAAATTCTTAATTAGTTCTAAAGTAGGAAAAGCAGGGAAACAGTAAAAATCAATGGGGGAACATTCCCCTTCACCTCTGCAGTGCAATTCAATGGATCTGTAGATCTATAAAATAAATATAAGAGCTAGCTACTAGCTCTCAATACAATTGTGACCTTCTCTACCCTCTTCTTTCATTCCTTCCTTTGCTCTTTGGTTCCACATCCCTTCTTTTCGCTTTCCTTCCTTCCCTCCCCCTTTCTCTACTTTTTCCTTTGTCTCCTTCCTTCCTTTGTTCACTTTTTATTTCCCTTTCTCCTTCCTTCGCTACGCTATCACTTTCTGTCCTTATCATCTTCTCTCCTTCCTGTCAGTTCTCCCCCTAACTTTATTCTATGTGTGTCTTTAATTTGTTATGGGTTTATGTCAGCTCCCTTCTATTCTTAAGCCAAAAGAGCCGGCGCTGCCCATAGACACCTCCCAGGCCATTTGGCCTGCTAGCCTGCACAGCTCACCTCTCTTCTTAAGCCCAAGAATGCCAATAATGCCTGTAATGCCTTCTCCACCTTCCAAATCTCCACTGGCCTTGCTGAAAGGG
>JARBWK010000010.1:123570154-123649365 GCA_030556195.1 Anolis apletophallus
TTTTTCCATCTTGGGAAATCAGCTTGGCTAACAAGAGTGTCCTTCACGAGGTCACAGAGTGTGGCGATCACATGACATTATTCTCCATCAATGGGAGTAGACGTTTCTGTAACGCAATCTTCAACTGCTTCAACTCCTGGGACTGCGGTGTAAGTCTTCCGGACAAGGTGTGCAACGTGCTCTGTGCAGCTTGGTTTTCCAAGTGCTTCTGCAAAAGTTTTATTGCAGGGATCACATCCCCCAGTAAGGCTTTGTGGCTGGATAGAGCCTCTGTGGCATCTTTGAAGGGCTTAAGGATGTCGACGGCCTCCGAGATTACCACCACTCCTGGTTGTTAGGGAGCAGCACGTTAACCTGTCCGCCAACCGACAACAAACCCGTGCACGACCCTCTGCTGCTCCCGCATGCGCTCTAGCATTTTGAAGGTGGAGTACCACCGCGTGGGCACGTCCTGTAGCAACCGGTGTAGGGAAGATGCTCCAGTGACTGCCTTTCTCGTAGTAGACTTGCAGACTTAGTGCTTCGATGGAAGAAGGCTGCTATTTTTCGACAGCTCTACCAGAGGCGATGCTGTGGGAGCTGGCATCTTCATGGACCTTCAATCCATCTTTGACCGTGTTATGTAGTACGTGGGACAGGCAGGTGATGTTAGTGAAGCCTGCAGAGTCAACGGCCCGTACCATATTTTCCCAGCATCGGTGACAATGAATCCCCAAAGTGTGGTAGATGCATCCACTCTGCCATCATTCCTGCAATATAGTGCTTATGGTGTCGGACTTGTGATCCTTGTCTAACACCTCCAGAGCCAAGAGAGACCATCGGCTGACCCGCCTCAGGGTTCCTCCTTCCTCCCCACCAGTGAGCCGTTAACGACAGGAAGGAATGGCCTCCCCCACACTGGACCAAATGTCGGTGAGTGAAATGGGCGTGGGCAGCATTGGTGGCAGTCTTCAACTGGGATTTCAAGAGTTTTTGCATCCGTCAAACAATGCTGGAATGACCACTTTGGAAAAAGGTATGTCGTGAGGGTTCTATCTTGTAACACGGTGCAAGATTCCTTACACCATTTCTCCCACCCCTGGACAGCAGTCCTCGAGTAAATCCCTCCCGTTCTACCGTTCTATAGGGCTGGTGGTACAAGAGCCATCACTTACTCCTATGCACTCCAATACGTAAGGCGTCGTTCTCCGATTTTTTGCTGCTAAAGCGCCCGACCCGATTAGCCCCTTACACAATGCAACCACTTCATCATGCTCCGATGAATCAGCAATCAGTAGTCCATAGGGCATGAGTCACATGGTTGCCCAATGTCCATATGGCACCGTTACTCCATCCCAGGCTGATTCAGCAATTCCAAGCACACATGGCCAAGGTCCAGGAACTGCAGCCTGGGTCTCCCTCAAGCTCAAGGTTCCAAGTACTACCTGGGAAACAAAGCATCATTTCCACAGTGAGCACTTTCCCTAAACTCTTGGGCAACAGGAGGGTATATGATGCCTTATTCACAACTCTGTCAGCTTAGGCCTATGAATTTTGAACATTTGCTGGCTGCATGCCTCAGCACAGTCTCCTGGACATCCCACAATCCCACCTCTGCATATCCCCTCCTTCTTGCAGCTTGTGATCTCCAAACAGAAAACTATAGGGCGCTGTACCTTTCTGCCGATGGCAACCTCTCAACGGAATAAAATGAGCCTGTTTGAGAAGGAGATCGGAAAACATGTCTATAACAGTCCAAATATACCAGGGATGATAACCATATCCTGCTTGACTGGCAACTCAACACCCCAACAAAATCATGGTACATAACATGTGTCCACGGCCTTATTGGATCAGCAACCACTTGTATACTAACGGCCTGGCGCCTTGGGCAGCAGGAACCTTATTCCTAGCACACACTTCACAACTTGCTACATGGTGCCGGATTTCCACCTTCATACCTGGCCACCAGTACCTCTTCTTAATAGCCAACATGGTCTTGGTGACCCCCCAATGTCCAGCAGTCTTATAATCATGATGCATCTCCAACACCTTTCTCCTCAACTTGAGGCACATACACCTTACCTCCTACCATCCACAACCCTTTCTCAATTTCACACACTCTTTCTCATGTTCCACCAACCACAAGTCCCTGCATATCCTTCTTGTAGTTCTAAACTCCACTCATCCACTACTTCCTCTTCTTTAACTTCCAACCCCTTCTGAGACCGGGTCTGCACTGCACACCCCCACTGCTCTTGGAAAAAAACCTCTCCTTCTTTGTGCAGCCCCCCTGTTCCCACACTTGGATATCTAGATAAAGCATCTGCCACTATATTTTCCTTCCCCTTGATATGCTGCAACTTGAAATTGAATCTATTGAAAATTCGACCACCTTACTAGCTTTGGGGACAACTTCTGAGGGTTACGTAAATAACCCAAATTCTGATGATCCGTCATAACCACAAATGGGAACGCTGCTCCTTCCAAAACTGACGCCAGATCACCAACGCGGTCTTCACTGCAAATGCCTCCTTCTCCCACACAGGCCATTTACGTTCATGCTCCCCAAACTTTTTTGAAAAATAAGCACAAGGTCGCAATTTCCCCTGACCATCCTCCTGCAACAGTGCACCCCCATAAGCCCAAGCGGGGCGTCACATTGAACTACAAAAGGTTGATTCACATCCGGATGTAGCAATAAAGGGCCCTCAGTGAAAGCCCTCTTCAATCTAACAAACGCTTTCTGACAATCTTGAGTCCAGTCTAACACACCGCACCTGGTGACTTGATCTTTCTGGACTCCCTTTACCCTTCGTTCTCAACAGCTCAGTAAGCGGAGGGTTATCACAGCAAACCCCGGAATAAAAGTCCGTAAAAATTGGCTAGCCCTAGAAAAAGCCTGCAACTGCCGGCGTGTGCGCGAGCCTCCCAGCTCAACACGTCCTCCACCTTAGCCGGATCCATAGCCACCCCACTCGCCAATTCTGTACCCTAAAAATCAATCTGATTTTTACTAAACTCACATTTACTCAACTTCGCAAATAAACTCGCTTGCCTCAACCGTTCCAACACCTCGCGCACTAACTTTACATGCTCTTCTCGCGTACTGGTCGCTACCACAATGTCGTCTAAATAAACGAACACCCCTTATACAAAAGGGTGTAACACCTCGTTGATTAACTGCATAAACAGGCCTGGAGACCCTGCTAAACCGAATGGCATTACGAGCCATTCGTATAATCCGAGAGGGCACGAGAACTGTCTTCCATTGGTCACTTTCTTTCACACGAATCATATGGAATGCGTCAATCAAATCCAGTTTTGTAAAAAACTTACAACCTCCCAACAGGCCCAATAGATCCTTAATCAACGGTAAGGGGTAGCAGTTTGTCGTACTAATGGCATTTAAACCCCTATAATCAATGCACAATCTCAGTCTCCCATCTTTCTTTTCCCTAAACAACACTGGTGCGGCCAAAGGGGATTCCGATCGTCTGATAAACCCTTTCTTCAAATAATCATCTATTTGTTCTCTTAATGCGACCTTTTCTTTGACTGTCATCGCATAGATTTTTGGCTTAGGTAAAACCGCCCCCTCTTTCACTTCTATGCTGCATTGCACGTTCCTAACAGGTGGAAGCTTTTGGGCTAATTTAGGGTTAAACACGTCAGCGTAGTCCCAATATTCTTGGGGTATTCCTCTCACTTCTTGACTGACACCCTTCTCAACATTAGGGGCACACTGAACCGTCCCCGCCTTCCAGTCAATCTTGGGGTTCACCTTTTCTAACCAGGGCATACCCAACACCACCTCATGCCCTTTTATGGGAGCCATAACAAAATCAATTTCTCCTTCCCATGGCCCCACTCGTCCAGTTAACCCTTCGTCCCCACAGAGAAAGGACCCCCTTCAATCATTGTCCATCACTGCAGCCTTAGCGGCAGCCACTCTCACTGCCGGCTTCTGGGGGCATTGATAAGCATAATGTCCGGACTGGTTACAAGCATAGCAGCGGACTCGACTCAATGGGGTTTTCTTGCTGCCACTGGGACGACTGTCGCCGACCCGCTTAGCCGGCACCTTTAGGTCTGCTTTCACTCCAGGCACGACCCATGCCTCGCGACCTCATCGGTTGGGTACGCCGCCTCTGCACCTGGGCCAAGATCCCTTCTACATTGCCAGCTAGTTGAATCCACCTGTCGATGTCCCCCGGGTCATCGCGGTGAAGACACCACTCCAGGATCTCCTTGCGCAACCCATCTTTAAACAGCTCCAGCAGGGTAGCTTGCGACCACTCCGCTACTTTCGGCGAGACCCATAAATTCTTCGGCATATTCAGTTACCGATCTGGCACCTTGGGTCAAGCACCTTAACGCCTCCTTCGCTTTGATCCTTTCCAAAGGATCTCGAAATCTGTTCTTGATAGCCAGCAAGAACCTCCTCACTGACCCCAGGCAGGGATCTCTTCGATCGTGGCACTGTACATACCACTCGGCAGCTCGACCTTTAAACACAGCCCCAATAGCTCTAACTTGGCTGCCTTCACTGGGGTACAAATGTCCATAATCTTCCATATGGTCTTGTACTGCTGCGATAAAGAACGCCACTTTGGATGCCTCTCCTTCAAATTCCACCCGCAATGGCTCTTTTTTCATCCGGCTTCCAAACTCTTGAGAAGTCATTCTCGGGCCAGGCAAACTTCTCGGCCTAGTAATACCTCTTCCCAACCCTGCTGGTTGGGCTCTGGGACTCCTCTGGCAATCCTCTCCCATCATCCTCACTCTCGACGGAGATCTAGGACACTCCGGGATCTGATTCTCTCGATTACGGCTTTGATTCCTCACTCCCGAAGGAGATCTAGGACGCTCATTGAAAGCCCCGTCCATCCAGGAGTAATAGGTAAAGTCTCCACCTCCGGGGCCTGCCACATCGACTCTCTCTGGTCCCTCTCATCCCATCTCTGGGTCATCCGGCTTACCATCTGCACCATTGCCTCCACTTTGCAGCTCAGCACTCCAATCTCAGATGGTGGCTCCGGTTCGGTGGTCTCACTACCACCTCCTGTTGCCAGGTTCAACAGCTCTCTCTGAGACCGCTTCTCACGATCTTCCTGGATCCCTTCCAGACGAGCGCCTTTGCACTCCACCGCCTGGTCTTCCACGCGAGCCTCTCGGTACTCCGCCGCTCGGATAGCGCCCCTGCGCACTTCCGATTGCTGAGCCTCACTCCTCTCCTTAGCTCGACTCGCCATCATCTCATCCACTCGAGTTTGCCACAGCTGCTCTCCTTCACGGAGTCTCCTCTCCTGGGCTGCCCACTCTCGGGATGCATCTGGACTTCCCACCTGGTCAAGAGTGGTCCACTCCCACTCTTGAGTTCTCCGGATTTCTTCATTATCCTCCAAAATCCAGCTGTCCAGATACTTCTCCTCGTTCCACGCCAACCTCGCCATCGCTGGGATAGTCGGCCCGGGGCTTTAGCTTCTGTAATGACTCCTCAATACTCGGTAGGGATCACACTCAGACGTCGTTCTGGTCCAACACGATTTTATTGAAGGTACACCACCTGTGAAGCTAAAGCGCCGGCCCGCCACCCAAACACACCTTATATACCCCGGTAGCCCCTCCCTACACAATGCAATGTCCAAGCAGGGTGTCATCATGCTCCGATGAATCAGCAATCCCAGTAGTCCATAGGGGCATGACCCCAGGGTCACATGAGTGACGTCACGAGTCCAAATGTCCAATGTCCATGCCAGGAGGAGTTACCTCACTTCCCTCTCTGGCACCTGGAAGTTACTCCACTCCCAGGCTGATTCAGCAATTCCAAGCACACATGGCCAAGGTCACTCCAGGAACTGGGCCAAAGGTCGCTGCAGCCTCATGACAGGTTGGGAACATGATCTCCCTCAAAGCTCAGGTTCCCCATACCTGACACTAGACTTGAGCCTCTTGGCCTGGCGTGACCAGGAAGCCCCTGGAGGTACAACTGTATGTATGTGAAGGCAGACTACGGAGAACTAGATTGCAAAGGAAGGGAACACACTTCTGGCCCCTTAACACGGCAGGGCACGGGCACCTCTGCCCAGCAGAACACATTCAAGACTTGAGCCTCTTGGCCTGGCGTGACCAGGAAGCCCCTGGAGGTAGAACTGAACTGTATGTATGTGAAGGGAACACATGCTTCTGGGCCCTGAACACAGAAGGGCAAGGGCACCTCTGCCCAGCAACACACACTCAAGACTTGAGCCTCTTGGGCTGGCGTGACCAGGAAGCCCCTGGAGGTAGAACTGAACTGTATGTATGTGAAGGGAACACACGCTTCTGGGCCCTGAACACGGAAGGGCAAGGGCACCTCTGCCCAGCAACACACACTCTAGACTTGAGCCTCTTGGTCAGGCGTGACCAGGAAGCCCCTGGAGGTAGAACTGTACTGTATGTATGTGAAGGGAACACACGCTTCTGGGCCCTGAACACGGAAGGGCACGGGCACCTCTGCCCAGCAACACACACTCAAGACTTGAGCCTCTTGGCCTGGCGTGACCAGGAAGCCCCTGGAGGTACAACTGTATGTATGTGAAGGCAGACTACGGAGAACTAGATTGCAAAAGGAAGGGAACACACGCTTCTGGCCCCTTAACACGGCAGGGCACGGGCACCTCTGCCCAGCAGAACACACTCAAGACTTGAGCCTCTTGGCCTGGCATGACCAGGAAGCCCCTGGAGGTACAACTGTACTGTATGTATGTGAAGGGAACACACGCTTCTGGGCCCTGAACACGGAAGGGCAAGGGCACCTCTGCCCAGCAACACACACTCAAGACTTGAGCCTCTTGGTCAGGCGTGACCAGGAAGCCCCTGGAGGTAGAACTGTACTGTATGTATGTGAAGGGAACACACGCTTCTGGGCCCTGAACACGGAAGGGCACGGGCACAACTGTATGTATGTGAAGGCTGGCTAAGGATAGGATATTACTGATAATAAATGTAACAAGGAAATGTGTTGCTTATGGCAAAGAGTAACCAATAGGAAAAAAAACCCAAAGCAGCCTTTGCCAGTAAAAATTGGTGAATGAATATTAATAAAGCATTGGATGAGTACTGGATATTACTGATAATAAATGTAACAAGGAAATGTGTTGCTTATGGCAAAGAGTAACCAATAGGAAAAAAACCAAAGCAGCCTTTGCCAGTAAAAATTGGTGAATGAATATTAATAAAGCATTGGATAAGTACTGGATATTACTGATAATAAATGTAACAAGGAAATGTGTTGCTTATGGCAAAGAGAAAAACCAATAGGAAAAAAACCAAAGCAGCCTTTGCCAGTAAATATTGGTGAATGAATATTAATAAAGCATTGGATAAGTACTGGATATTACTGATAATAAATGTAACAAGGAAATGTGTTGCTTATGGCAAAGAGTAACCAAAGGAAAAACAAATAGCAGAGGCAGGCACAGGCAGGATAACAGCCTTTGCCAGTAAAAAATTGGTGAATGAATATTATTAAAGCATTGGATGACTACTGGATATTACTGATAATAAATAATAAATGTAACAAGGACATCTCTTGCTTATGGCCAAGGGTAGCCCAAAGAAAATACAAACTGCAGAGGCATACAGGCAGGAAAACAGCCTTTGCCAGTAAAAATTGGTGAATGAATATTAATAAAGCTTTGGATGGATGAATAAGAAAGGAGGCGAGTTGCTTTTCTCCTTCCTCCTCCTCCTCCCCTATTTTCTCCCAGGGCCAGGCCTGCTAACAATGTGGCAGGCACAGGCAGGCTCTGGCAAAAACTTTCTCTGCACCTCTTCCCTGCTGCGAAAACGAAACCGGACTGAGATCTGCCTCGTGGTGTGCGGGTATTTAAAGGATCTTGACCCCGCCATCCAAGTGTTTCTTTGCCTCTGATTGGCTAAAAGAAAGGTGGTGTGATGGTGGTGTGATGGTACCACCTGGTCTCCTTTAGCCAATGACAAAACTAAGGGCAAAGAAGCCATATGACGCACTTACGACACTTACGTACCAGATACAAAAATGGCGTCGCAAAGTGACGTAAAAGAAAGTCTACTTCCGGGATCGCGGTAGCGATCCGTATAAACTAGAAAGTCCCATTACATACGAATCACTTCCGATTTTTTTACATTTCCGTAACTTTTTTCTCATGCCTACTGGCTAAGTATCTGCTGCATAAGATCTCTCTGACCAGTAGGTCATGAGTTCAAGGCCTACCCGGGTTGAGGGGGGTGCTCGACCTTTAAGTGTAGCCTGCTGTCGACCTTTGCAGCCTGAAAGACAGTTGCATCTGTCAAGTAAGAGATTAAGGTACCACATTAAGTGGGGAGGCAAATTTTGACTGAATTATGAGGCCATTAAAAGAACTCCAGGAACGCTGAGGAATGCGGAAGGAACAACAACGGATGCTGAGAGATGAGGAGTGCATTAGCACCCCCGGGGTGGCCAGAGTTTGCCTTTGTATATGTTGTGTATGTGAAAAACAGCAGGAATTGTCTGCTAAGTATGTGTACCTGTAATCCGCTCTGAGTCCCCTTCGGGGTGAGAAGAGCAGAATATAAATAAAGTAAGTAAATAAATAAATATTAAATAATCCCTAATATCCTACTTGAAACATAGAACTGAAAGGGAACAAAATTTCATCTACTCCAACCTCCTGCCAATGAAGGAATCCACAGCGAAATCATCTCTGAGAAATGGCCATGTAACCCCTTTGGAAAACAATATCCTCCTAAACCTCTGATAAGTGGCCATTTACTCTGTGTTTCGATGAAAGAGTCTCCACCACCTTCCCAGGAAATCTATTATTCCACTGTCAGACAGCTTTTATCATGGGAAGGATCCTCCTAAGCTGTAATGGAACTGTCTTTCTTTTAATTTGAATCCGTTGTTTCAGGTCTAACCTCTGAAGCAAAAGAAATCTAGCTGTGCCTACCCTACCATGTTTCAATAAGTGGGGAAAAATCAAATTAAAAATAACACACACACACACCATTGTTTCCTTGGTATATTTCCATGTACTTATAGCTAAACAGGTGCACACACAGAAGTATATTTGTGCACAGCTTTTCTGTGCACAATTGAGTTTTGGGTTTTAAGGAAGAGTTAAAATGTGACAGTGTGAACAGGTTAAGAAATATGACGGAATCTGGACTCTGTCATAGACTGGCACCTGCAAATTTGATGATATCTTGGCATTACTTCGCGAACGAAGATTCTTAGGAAGGACTCATCCCATGCTTTTTACAAGCACGTTGATGAATAAAAAGGCCAATCTGAGATAGGCAAGTTCAGTTGCAGAAAGTACAGCAGAAAGTCTTCTTGGGTGATGTTGCTTCTAAGTTGCGGTTCTTTCTGCGTTGTCGTTTATCTTCGAGACACATTCGGCGTGTCTTCTCGAAAGAGAACTATATGTCTTTGATAATTTGTGATCTATCTCTTCATCAATCTTGGCGTCTGAAGAGTTGATGCTTCCCAGGTAGGTGAACTGCTGAACGGACTTAAGCACAGATTTGTCTATGCTGACGTGGGGATGATGGTGTTCTTCCTGTCGTGTGGGCTGGTAGAGGACTTCCATTTTCTTCAGGCTGACTTCCAGCCCAAACAGCTCTGCAGCTGTTGCAAAGCAGGATGTTAGGCGCTGCAGGGCTGCTTCTGAATGGGTGACAAGGGCAGCATCATCAGCGAAAAGCAGCTCACAGACTAGATAGTTTAGAGTCTTAGTGCGAGCCCTCAGACGGCTTAAGTTGAACAAGCTACCATCAGTACGATAGCGTATATATATATATATGAACATCCCCTCTATTCCATAATTCAAATCATTTATCAAAATGTTGAGCAACATGGGCTCAGTTCATCACTTTCTCTGAAAGATGTACTGGGTGTCTCTTCCATCTTTTCCATTTGATCCATGCAATTTCCTTCCAATATATAAAAGGATTGAATACATACCCCAGAGGGAAAGAGAAATCTTCATTTTAACATTCTGCTGCTCAGCTTGGAATGCATATCAGTAGTTTTTCTTGTCAATCCATAGAAGGCAGGCAGAGTGGCAAATGCTTTGGGTCTAAATGCACACAAGTGTGTGTGTATGCAGACAAATTGGTTGGCAGTGTGCTCATATGATATTGAGTATGGCCAGAGTATCATCAGAATCATTTTTGTGATTTATGTTAATATAATGCTCCATTATCTCATTTTTAAATCAGTACACAATGGAAGGATGGATGGAAAAGCTGTTAACAGAGAAAGTTGCACTGCTGGCTCCACAGCAGTATGGGGGAAGACTCCCTGTGTTGTCTCATTGGGACTGTGGTTCCCATCATTCTTTTATTTGTGCCACTGTTTACATTACCACCTTCACCACCAATACTTGTGTAGGTAAGCTGGCCAACATAATATGGCTAATGTATTAATTCCCCTTCCAGTGGCCCATATTTGCCTATCTAAAAGAGAAAATATTTGAAGGTTCATAACCCAATCTGACATTTGAAAATGTATGTACTCAGGTATTCCAAATAAATTTATCTAGGATATTATCTAGTTCTACCCTATGATACAGATTAAGTCTGCACCCTCTTCTTTCTGGCAGCCCTGGAGGTGCATCCTGTTGCTGAACATGTTCCACTCGTTCAACCTCTTCTCATCTGATCTGTTGTTTGTACCTCTTATCATCCTTGTTGCTGTTGTCCGAACTCACTACAACTTGTCTCAATCCTTCTTAAAAGGAGCCATCCTGACCAATACACGACGTCAGGCATGTAGCCAGGGGGGGGGCCTAAGGGGGCTTCAGCCCCCCCTTCCCCGAAATTCTCAGGGTGGTCCGCGAAAAGGCCTTACTGGTACATTATTTAAACTGTTATGTTTATTCATATAATGATCTGATCACCATGCTCATTATATCCCACATTAATGGGGTTATTGGGATAACAATACAAAAGGTTTGCTAGGGTAGACCCTCTTCCACCCATCTCAGCCCCCTCAAACTCAGCCCCGGAACCAAAATCCTGGCTACGGCCCTGCACGACGTAATGGTATTTTCCTAGCGTACATCTACACTGTAGAACTAATTCATTTTGATACCATTTCAACAGTCATGGCTTAACACTATGGAATCGTGAGAATTATAGCTTTACAAGGTCTTTAAGCTTCTATACCAAAAAGTATTGGTGCCTTGGCAAACTTCGACTCCCGTTCTCCTCACCTCTTGTTGCACACACAAGTTGGGACTTCAATTCCCAGAACTGAGAGTTGTCAGAGGGATTCGTGATTATAACTTTGGTTGAGGATTGTGCAAGAGAGGCACTGAATCGGTTACACAATGACACCAGCTTTCCCCCACCAGATGCAGCACAGACAACAGTGGTCAGGGCTTTCTGAAGTATAATTGCCCAATGGGGTTTTAAATTCTGTGGGTTATTCATGGATTTGATTTAAACTCTTCTCTCTGGGAATCTAGCTCTTCCATTGTGAGTCTATAGTCAACTTCTTTCAGCCATGCTAGAAGAACTAGAGATTTCTCCAGTTTTTCTAGCTCTCTAGTTCCTCCAGGAAACTGTGGTCAGCTTCCAGTAAAACCTAGAAATTCCCAAAGAGGTGTTCTCTCAAGTAAAACAACACAATTTCTTTATTTGCAATGTTTCACTTCCATGGGGTCTAATGCCCCTAACCCAAGCAAATGTGAAGGGCTGGCTGTACCTTTGGCTAGCACATGAAACTTAAATGTATATCTCCTGATAGTGCAGAGTTCATTGAACATCCCACTCTTTCTGGATCTGTCATCTATGTAATATGATTCATTTTTCCTCACTGCCCTGTACATGGCTAAAAACAAAAGACAGTATTGCAACTGAAAGGAAGGAGGTCATTTTAAAATCTGACTATATGCAGACACGATTCCTTATCCAGGTTATATATATATATATAGATAGATAGATAGATAGATATATATATATATATATATATCTCCTGGTTAGGTTCATCAGAATGCTTCTAAAATTGGAATGAATTCGGAATAAATTCACTTTTGAAGTGGTTTTGAAGCGATGCAAGCAACCCGGAAGTGAATATGCCATTCTGAAGCCACTGCCACCATTTTCGGAAAGGAATCGGCAGGTTTCCCTTCCCTGGCCTTCCCTTCCATGTGTGGCTGTCTTTCCCTCCCCGTTAGGCCTAACACGGAAGGAAAGACATAGGCATCCAGATGTTTCAGATGTGTTTCCATCCCTCCGCGTTAGACCTAACGCGGAGGGAGGGAAAGACATCGGTGTCCAAACTGGGTCTTTAACCCAGTTTGGACGCAGATGTGTTTCCCTCCCTCCATGTTTGACATCCAAACTGGGTGTCTTTCTTACTCCACATGCTTGTCTGCCATAAACAAAGCCATTAAAAGAGTTTGGAAATTTTCTGAATAAATTTTGAAATTTTTCCAGAAGATTTCGGAAGTCAATCAGATTCGAAGCGCCAGCGCCCCTTACATCCGGAATGATTTTTGAACCATTTTTTAAAACAAACGGGCCATCTATATATCTATCTATATAATTTTTGTATAGATGGAAACATGACATCGCGTCTCAATTACATCGCATCTCAGGTAAAGCTTCTGCAGGGTCAATAAACTTTTTGTTTGTGGCGAGATAGCAGTTGGATGTGGCTTTTTGTTCAATGTTGCTGGTCATACAGGGAGGGGGGGGGTCTATAGATGATCATTCTTTATTTCACAGACTTCAGGAAGTGAGAAAAAACAAATGCAGCAGGAAACAAATGAGACAGGAAAAAGATCTCAATTGACAAAGGACACCTGCTTTACTTGTGGACTGGAACTAATCAATAATACCATACAGAGGTAGGGCATTTGAAAGCACATATCAAAGATTTTTCCAAATTGGGGTTTTTCATCTCATTTAAATTAATATAATAGTTGTGGGTTGGATATAAATTACTACAGGCTTCTTTGACAGCAAAATGGAAACATTCCCACATAGAAATTATGTGATAATTAAAGACAATTGCACAACACTTAGTAGTTTGTAAGTGAGAAAGGAGGGAATGCTTCAGTTGTCTACTGGCTGGGTCTAAGCTACAAAATAAATTAAACATACATGCATTCAGACAAATTGGAACTAACAAGTTTGCCAGCATGGTAGCTCTTAATCTGCCTGGCAGGCAATTTTTTTATTTAGGCATGTTTTTGGGTCATAAGCTGAGACCTTGAAATTAGTTTTAACTAGTTTTTGTTTTGTTTTTTTACAAAAAAAAGGCTATTTACCAGCCTTCTTTTTTAATCTTGTGTTTTTACGGTGTTATTATATCTAATTATATTGTACTAGCTGTACCCGGCCACGCGCTGCTGTGGCTTTCTGTGATGGTTTGATGAATGAAGTCTTCAGCAAGTTTTTAATCTGTTTTAACTCCCTAAATGTCAAGGTCTATTTCCTACAAATGTCAAGGTCTATTTTCCCCAAATTTCTTCTGTTCAGATCCATCCTTGTTGTAGTCCTTTGAACTACAACTCCCTAAATGTCAAGGTCTATTTCCCCCCAATGTCTTCTGTTCAGATCCATCCTTGTTTTAGTTCCCGTGAACTACAACTCCCTAAATGTCAAGGTCTACCTAGTCCTTTCAGGTATTTAGGACTTCGACTCCCACAATTCCTCACAGCCCCAGTTCCCTTCCAAAGGCCTGGGCAAACTTGGGCCTATCAGGTGTTTTTGGACTTCAACTCCCACAGGCCCAAGTTTGCCCAGGCCTTTGGAAGGGGCCTTTGGAAGGGGCCTGGGGCTGTGAGGAATTGTGTGACTTGAAGTCCTAAATACCTGAAAGGACCAAGTTTGCACAGGCCTTTGAAAGGGCCCTGAGGCTGTGAGGAATTGTGGGAGCTGAAGTCCAGAACTTTGGCCTTTCAGGGGGGTTTGACTTCAACTCCCACAATTTCTCACAGACCCAGTGCCCTTCCAAAGGCATGAGCAAACTTGGGCCTTTCAGGGGGTTTTGGACTTCGACTCCCACAATTCCTCACAGCCTCAGACCCCTTTCAAAGGCCTGTGCAAACTTGGTCCTTTTAGGTATTTAGGACTTCAAATCCCACAATACCTCACAGCCCCAGGCCCCTTCCAAAGGCCCCTTCCAAAGGCCTGGGCAAACTTGGGCCTTTCAGGTGTTTTGGACTTCAACTCCCACAACTGGGCAAACTTGGGCCTGTGGGAGTTGAAGTCCAAAACCCCCTGAAAGGCCCAAGTTTGCCCAGGTCTTTGGAAGGGGACTGGGGCTGAATGAAAGATAAAGGGGGGGCTCCTTACCTGAAGTGGCTGCCCAGGGAGCACCGGCAGCACCAAATCGTCAAGAGGGGGCTAAGGGAGAGCGGCAGCGGCTTCTCAGCAGGTGGCGGCCAGCAAGGGATGGAGGAGGAGAGGATGCCGCTGGGTGCCTTCTTGCGCCGCTGCCACCGCCGCCACCTTCCCTTTCCCCGCTTCTAATGCGGCTCCAGGGCAGGAGGTAGGAGCCGCTGCAGCCGCCAGTGCTTGGCAGCCGGCGATGGGAGGGGGCAGGGAGTGGGCTCGCGCTTGGAAGGAGGACGGGCCTCTGGCGCTGCCACTGTCACGCCACAGGCCCCACAAGCCCTTGCTTCCCATGAACAATACTGCAGCCATGAAGGATTTAAGATCCCTTCCAGGCCAGCCTGTCTCCCCCATGAAGATCTGCCTGCTTGCTTTTCTCGTGAGAGCCTGGCACCAAGAATGCGGGATGAACTGGTCAAGGTTAGCAAAGCAGGCCTGGAAGATAAGCGGGGAGGCCCAGGCCGGAGACAAGCTTGGCTCCCCTTTACATCTGGAGATGCTAACGAGGTTTACATTCTCGAGGAGCTGAGGTAGCTTAAACAACAGCTGCCATCCATCATGCCCACTTTGACGTCCGACGCAGACCTATGTCACTTAGATCAAAGGGTTGAGACAGTATAACCGTGTAGAGTTGGCCTGGAGCGTTATCTCGTGCCAACACCGCATTCAGGATGATGCTCCTGTGAGAGAGGCCACTGGGCCTTCCAGGAAGACTTTGCCAGTCAACTTTGGCTGCCTTGATTTCTGCTCATTAGGGTGAAGTATACTTTCCTTGCTAAGTTCCTGTTTGTTCCTGAAAGGTTTTTCATTGCCTTTACACCGGCTGCTTTCTAAAGAGACTTCCTTGCATTCTTAATACAGCTTTGTTCCTGATTGCATCCAGCTTGATTCCTCGTTTACCACAGGACTATTTACTCAATGCTTCATTCCTGAGATTTGCTGCTATTGGAAGCACTATAGTATTGCTTCCAACCTCTTTCCTATAAACTATATTCTTGATAAACCTGTTGTACCTTAGCTGGTCTCTGTGGTTTATCAAGGGAGTTCTTGCCCAAGGTCCTAGAGGGCGATAGCCACCCCTGCCACCATTGCCCTCTGTGCCGATGGGAGGTGCAAGGGGGAGCTCGCACCCAACGGTTGCCGGCCTCGCACTTGGCCCGGACAGGCCTCTCCCCCCGCTGCCCCTGCCCCCATTGTCCTCTGTGCCAATGGGAGGGGGGGAGAGGGAGCATGCGCCCAACGGTCACCAGCCGGAGGACTCCCTCATGGAGCTTGGTGAGCATGCGCAGGTGGGGTTTTTGGATTGCGCCATTTTGTTTCCCGGTGCAGGGGTTTATGGGGATTGTAGTCTTTTGGGTTTTGGGGGTTCTGGCGGCGGCTGAAATTTTTGGGGGTTTTTTTCTGTGTGTTGTGCATACCTCTTGTGTGTGTCATGGGATGTGGCCTGGTTTGGTGTGTCTGCCTTGTGTAGTTTCTTTGTTTACTGGCTACTTCCCATGACAGCTCTCTTTATATATAGATAGATTATTTATAGTAATGCCATTAACTGCACAGGACATGTCTTGGAAAAAATGATAGGATAGAAACAAATTCAGAAAGTGTATGGGACTTTGGTATTTTAAAAAATGAGTGACAAATCTCCTTCAAGAGAAATTCTAAATTTCCTATAGGCTGCTGAGTTGTAATCTAGAGATTTCTTTTTTATATACTTAACAGTGTATGACAATCTGATTCCATTGTACTTCCCAGCTCATGCCTTTATGATTACTGTCATCCTTTTCCTTTCCCATCTTCTAAGATGCAAAATTAAAGCCATGCTTCTATCAGTAGATGGAAGAGATAGTATAACACTGGCCCCAGGGAAGGAAACATTGATATGGTAGAAATCACTTCACCTACATTAGAAAAGATAAATGCATAGTCTATCGGTTGAAACCTAGCAGTCATAGCATCAGAATGTGATTGAGCTGAACTGGGCTGGGACTCGGCTGCTGTTCAAGAAGTACAAGCTCAATATTCCATGGCAACAGCATTAGCCATCCGTTTTACTGTGTGCATATCAAATACACAGTATAAATCCTCACCTGAATTCTGGAAAACAGTTCCTTTTTGTAAGAAAAGTATAATTAATTAGAGGGTCAGGTATGGCAGGAGCTGGAAGTAGCTAAATTCCTTTTGCTATTGGAAACAGCTCACTTCTATGAGTACTTAAATATTTGCTTTCCGAACATTGAAACTCATATATTCTCAATTCATGGCAGTGCACACAAATTATATCTGTTCCCCTTGACAGCAGGTAGAGAAGGAGTGATCGGCATTAAAGTGACTTGAAATTATTTTTACTTCAAACTCATTTGTCGGTGCAGAATTTTCATTGGCTATGAAAGGGAGGCAGTTGAATGGGAAGTTAAAAGGTCAAATACAGTATATCACCATATTATTTGACTAGCTGAAACTCAAACATATCTAGTTTACAGTTAGGCATAATAGTATTTTCTTTCTAACCAGTGACAAGACCGTGTGGATTACAAATCAGTATCCTTTTGACAACCTTTTAGTTAATAAAATGGCACATATATTGGCATGTTTTGCAAGAGAAAATCTCCCATAGACATTCAAACAAACCAAGAGCAATCTTCCTAGTAAGACCTTTCAATTGATTGCAGAAAAACTTGCTTCTTTACAAGCTCTCATGAAATGCACATATTTCTGATGTGTTTCTTCTACTGTTAGGGATATTATTTAGGCCAAGAATCTGTATACTTTCACAATAGCAGATATAGATATCTGTATAATTATGCTGAATCCTCTGTCAACTGTCAAATTCTACACTGGACATCATGGCTTTGTGTATGCCTGCTGTGCAATGGTCAATTAGCTCTCCACCCACAAAGTCAACAGTGCAAACATCAGCTATGTGTCTACTCAATTGGCTGTGCTATGGGTGATACTTCTGCAACCTCTGAGGAAGTGAAGCTGATTGTTGTTTTTCCCCTTAACTACAGCAACACAAACCATTTCTGTTTATATCATTGAAAGGGTTTCCACATATTTGGCCCCAAATCCTGTAGGCTATTTAGTAGGCCTGTTTTTGAACTTCGGATACATCCGAAATTCGGATGTAATTCAGGTGTTTTAGACTTTTTAGACTTTTGAAGCGATTCTGAAGAGAGTTAAGGAAACAGAAGGGGATTCGCCATTCCAAAGTTTCCTTCACCATATATTCGGAATATATTCAGATAGTGCTAGTATGTCATTTCTGCCCATCCCATTGTGTTTAAAATGTTTTAAATTTGTATTAATGATTGCATTGTGCAATCGCAGATGCCATTAACGAAGCCATTCCGAAGTTCGGAAGTATATCCGAATCAATTCCGGAAAAACTGCTGAAAACTTTGGAAGTCTATCAGAAACGAGGCGCCAGCACCCCCTACATCCGAAGCGAGTCCCGAAGCCAATTTTTCCAGGATAAAACAGGCCTACTATTTAGGCTTGTGTCATTTTTAGAAAGACCAGCAATTAGAAATTATGGAAGTAGATATCTTGTACCTCCTTGGGTGTATTGATACTGTACAATTAGTACAACTTGATCACTTTCAACAGCTGTGGCTCAGTGCTATAGAATCATGGAGTTGTAGTTTTATGAGGCTTATCTGTCAAGCAGTGCTTTTATGAGCACTGCTTGACAGATAAGGCTAAAAACCTTTTAAAACTGCAACTCCTACAGTTACATCGTATTGAGTCATTGCATTTCAAGTGGTGTCAAACTGCATTAATTTTACAATGTAGATGCAGTCCTGTGCGCAGTGTGGCACTTGAACTATTACTCAGCTTTTTTACCAGCCATTGGATTAATGCTTAGGTCTCAAAGCAGTTTTGGGGGAGGGTTGCTTTGGACAATGGCTACATACGTAGCTATGGAATGAAATGAATGTTTGGTTGGTTCATGAACAGTGTCGTTGTCATTTTTCTGTTGGAAGAAAGGATAGACTTTGGACCTGCCTTGGCCCTCTGGACTCTGGAATAAGGGAAATTTTATTTATTTATTTATTTATTATTCGGGCTTCTATGCCGCCGACTCCCTGAGGCTCGCGGCGGCTTACAGGAGCCGAAGGGCACAGTAAAATACAGGATGTGATGACCAATCTGTGGTCAAGTTATGAAATACTCGACCAATAGAAAGAACCGGTAGTTTACACAAATCACCTAATTCCAATTTCTCTGTCTTCAGAGTATACTCTTATAAACCCCTAGGGTTATTTTAGCTGCTTCAGGATAAAAAAAAATACTTTCCCTGGGTGGTAAAGAAAAGGGGTGTGATGTACTCCTACCTTCAGGTTGCCACCTATTAACACAGAACTGAATTTTAGTAATATGGGGGAAGGAAAGTCCCATGAAAATAAAGCAAAATATAAAGGTATAAGTGGATCAAAAAACCTCTGCACTTTGGGAGAGAAGCTGTCTTGTTCGCTTTTCTCATTTAATTTTACATTTTGCTTATCTTCAACTGTGATTCACGTTTTGCTCATCGTCAGTCTGTGTTTATTCAAAAGCCTTTGAGCCTTAGTTTGTCTTTTCTTTTTGCCTTCTCTTTGAAAAGAAATAATTCATTTCTTCTTTACCGGACTCCATCACAGCTTTGGCTCTCTGTTTTACACACACTCATTCACATTTTACCAAATGGATTTATATGTGCTGAAAGCTTTCCCTCCCCTTTCCCCTGAAACATACAGAGATGAAAACTTTGTTTTTCAGATTAATTTTAGATTCATTTATTTTTGCTTTCAATGGTTTTACAATAGGGTCAGTTTTCAAGTGTTGAGTCTTTCACAGACACTTTTTACAGCTCCGATTGATCTTTGTTACTTCTTTGAGGAGATTTTGCTCCTCTTTAATCAGGAGCTTTCCTTGAAATTTTTATGCAGTGTTTTTGTAAGGGTAGATTTGTAGATTTATTAACAGCATTCAAAATCACCACAACCCAGCTGTCTGGCCACCGCAATTTGAAGTTATATTCAAGTCAGTGTAGATGGGGCCTATGTAGTCTTATTGTAATATTATATGATGCCACTATGTATCCAGATTAGGAGAAAGAGGTCTATTCAGGTTCCTATTGGAGTGCAAGGATGATGCTTCCACCCCTGTCCTGCCAGTGAATGAGACTATGACAATTAATAACGATGATGATGATGATAATTCTTTATTATTATTTGAGCTCCCGGTAGCTCAAAGTGGGGTACAACAAATTCAAAAATAAATTAACATTTGAGGATATATGGAAGTTTTATACTTTAAATAATGTATGTAATAGAGATGAAGACAAAGATGAAACAACTATAATTTTGTACACTGCCACTTCCCCATCCCCTTAAGCCCTCTGCACTCCTCTACTACATATTACATACTGGTAAGGATTTAATTTGCTAACAATAATTCCACTATATCCACCCTCCCCCCCCTTTCTTTTTTATCTGACTTTTCATCTTCCTTCTTTGTGTGTATGTGGAAAAATGGAAATGTTTAATATATTAAACATCACATATATCTGTATATTTCTTCTCCATTGGCGCCTCTTTGTCACGGGGGAGAGGCTTGCGCACCCTAATGAAGTTGTGAGCTATGCTGGTGGTGGCATAATAGCCACCAGTAGGGCCTCCCATGCCAAGCAAGTCACAACTGAAGGGTCTGGCAAAGAACATCAATGGGCAGGATGGGCTCTCTAGCCTTTTGGCAACCATCCTAAGAAAAGGAAAACTCTAATTTCAAACTCGGGCAGATGGTGCTTGTCTGATCTTGTAAGGTCAACCATCTAGAGAAAGAAACTCAAAGCAAACCTACGACCTGAGGACCTCACTGCCACCGTCCAAGCTTGCTAGGCCCCGGCAGATGAACCTTTGGTTTAAAGGGTGAGGCCAGTTCTGTGCATGCTGCGCTCCACCAGAAAAAGCCATTGCACAGGCTCGAAGGACACATCCAACTTCCGTCATTAACGCACTTGTAGAATGTGTGGGATGAGTCCTTCCTAAGAATCTTCGTTCACAAAGTAATGCCAGAGATATCTATATCTATATCTATCTATACACATACATACAATAAATTACATAGATAAACATATGCGTGGGAAAACTGATACCAAACACAAAATCAATAGCAATAGAATATAAATCAAAATGCATAATTGAAAGTTGTCTAGGTAGGCCTCTGGGAAGAGATGGGTCTTAAATACATTTTAAATTCAAACACCTCATTTAGATGTCAGAGCTCTTCCGGGAGGTCATTCTATAGTTGGGGGGGTGGCCAATGAAAAGGTCTTTGAATGACAGTTGACAGTTGGGTTTTGACTGGTTGGAGTAGATGCCCATCAGAGCACCTTAATGTCCTAAGGGGCCATGGATTGTGCAGGATAAGGTGATCCTGTAGGTAACCAAAAAGAGAATGGATTCCCAAAATCACAAAGACACAAATCCATTACAAGCAGTAGTAAATCAATCACAAAAGTAAATATTTTAACAACTTACATATATACTACAATAATGACAAGTATATAAAGAACATAAGACTGTTATATGCACATTATCTGATTATAGCCAAGAGAGTTCTACCAAATAGTCTTGTAACAATAATTTCCTTCTGGAGAGCTGTGAGAAGATCTTCAAAGGATGTCAAGAGTTTATAACATGTTGTAGTGGATGTTCTTTCTTGCTTAGGATGAAAGTATTAAGCATAAAAAAACTTTGGAAGCAGACTTCTCTGTAACGACAGTAGTTATTTAGCTCTGAAAGTCTATAACATTGACTGTGTTGGATGTTTTTTCTTGTAAGGTAGAGTTATCAAGCATGAATACTTTAGAGCAAATTTCTTTTTTAGGGCATTGGACTTTTTACTCTCTTGTAAACAGAAGTTTATAAACCCAAATGTCAATGAAAAAATAATTCTCTAATAGAATTGTGTGGAGCTTCCGCTTCCTTGTGGAGTATTTCCACGTAGAGGATTTCCAGACCGGTTTTGACTATATTAAGTCTTCCACAAGTGGAAAAATACTTCTGCTTACAAGAGAGTAGGAATACAAGATTATTTGGTAGAACTCTCTTAGCTATAATCAGTCACAGTGCATATAATAGTCTTATGTTCTTTATATACTTGTCATATACAGTATAAGTTGTAAAAAAATATTTACTTCTGTGATTGGTTTTCTACTGCTTGTGGATTTGTTTCTCTGTGATGCTGTAGGTAACCCAGAACCAAACCATGTAGGACTTCAAAGATCAAAACCAACACTTTGTACTTTTCCCAGAACTTACTTGACAGCCCAGAAGCTGGCAACCCTAACAGTGACCTTGGGGTGTATATAGAGATAATCTATATAAAACCTTGCAGATCTCCCTGGTAGACTTTCTAAAATTGGGTTTATAAAATGTTTACGAAGGTCACGGTAAAAAGAGCAATACAACAAAACGTGCTCCACAGTTTCCAGTGACTCTGCCTCACAGGGACATAGGCGTTCATTTTATGGTACTTTTCCACCTTGATTGGAATGGATCACTGAGGGTCAATGGGGCCAAACCTTTAGGCAGAAACATTAGTTTTAACCAAAGATTTAGTTTATAGATCCAGATCCGAGTCTTAACAGAGATCTGTCCTGTCTCTAGAAGTAAAATTACATTAGGCACACAGCTTGGGAGGCTAAGGATGCTTCTTAGGAATTTTGTCTGGATGGTTTCTAATGCCTTAACATTTTTAAATGCACATAGTTGTGCTCCATATAACATTTGAGGCAAGATCTTAGCATTAAAAACTTTAATTGCTGAAGGTACAGTACATGCTGGCCACCTTTACCATTAAAAAATGAAATAAGGGTGGCATTTTTATCTCCCTGGGGAGGATATTCCAGAGCTTCGACATGGCCACTGAGAACATTGGTGGAAGTGAGAGTAGGGCGTCTTCTGATGATCTTAGGGTTTGGGAAGGTTGGTATAAAGAGATGTGGTCAGATAAGTAAGTTGGACCTGAACCATTTACTGAAATCACATACCTGTAAAATATTATTTTCTAGATATCTCCACGCCCCCCCCCCCCCCCCCCACACACATTCTTCTTCTTTTTAATTGTAAAAATAATTCCTGGTGAGCTTCAGGCTTTGATATTCTATTTTTCAAGTACTTTATATTTCTCAACTGACAACTAGAAAACTTTAAATAATCCCGAAAAAGCAGTGAAGTTATCCCTTGTTAAATCATGATAATTATGTAATGTAGTTATTAGTATCAATGTGTTAATCAATATTAAGGGTCTTTTGGGTACTGATTTGCATCTAAATTCTGAGGCTGCTTAATGAATTGATGGAAGGCACAAGTCTGAAACAGTCCTGGTGACTCACAGGTCAATTTTATAGCAACTACAATGAATGTGGGAAGAGGATGTTGTTTGAAAAGCTATGTACAAATTACTTACAGAGAACATCCTATTTAAGCCCATCATTTCGGCATTGTCAGATCCTGTGATGGGCAGAGGGATCAGGAAAATAACATTGAATCTTCCACAGTACCTGGAAGAGAGACTACGTGGAAGGCAATGTGGGAATTTCAAAAATCTCCCAACACTACTATCACCATATAAAGAGCATATAGAAAGGAGCATAAAAAAATGAAGTTTGCTGAGGGGCCTCTCAGATCTCAAGTTGGTTCCAGTTCTGCTTGAAAACATTTCAATATCTCATTTATTTAATTTATAGGCCACCTTTCTCCCAGGTGGGACTCAAGACAGCTTCCAAACATAGTAAAATGGTTTACAGTAAGGTGAAATAAAAAAATGATTAAAGTTGCATTCATAAAACATTGTAAAATTAATTAAAAACACTGATAAAGGTTTGTTTAAAAAATACAGTGCCCAATGCTCAGTCATCAGAAATATGAAGGGGACTCACCAAGCAAGGAAGGAAAAGCTCACAATGCAGCACTCTAGAATATGAAATATCAAATGTGGAATGCCCTGTTTGCAGTAGTTTGTAATAATTTGATCGATTTAAAAGGGAAAAATATTGGAAGTAGTTAAACTATTGACCCAAGGTCTTTTGTAACACTGAATTTCCATGTTTATGGGCCTCCATCAGTTTCTTTTTCTTTGTAAAGGTCATTAGAGGCAAACACATTAAGCATTCTGCATACAAATGTCTTCCACTGCAAATGTTTCACAATGCATTTCCATTTTTATTTCCTTTATAGTAAATAAATATACAGAATGGGTAAATGGAAGAGGTAAATCCTTAACAAAATGATTACACGATGCCACTTTGGGAAAGTCACTTCAAAAGCAATTTGGAGGTTCGGCACATAACACTAAACTAAATGGTATTGAGTGTAATTCTGTTGCCTTCTTTTCAAAAATGAGATAATACTGTACTTCTCTGATATTACCGGAGTAACAAATATGTTATCAATAGGCTTCATGAGATCCTATGGTGGGCCCAGTACAGACCTTGACACCATTGCTTCCAAATGTGACTCCTAAAGAAAAGTCAGGTTAAAAACCCAGCTTAAAAATTCTGCCTAGTGGCAAATTCCATGTTATAATACTGTTTTGCTTCTCCTTGCCCCGAAACAACAATAATTCCCAAATTTCTGAAATTATCAGGAGTAACAGGGCAGCACTTCTAGTCACCCAAAACAGTCCGCACATCAGTTTGATGCAGTTTTCTGAGGTCTTGGAAGAGCTGAAATGAATCTCCAGAGCCCCAAAGTGTGTTCACTTCAGTTCTGTTCATGAATGTTATGGTTTTTCTTGTAGCCCTCTGGACATGATTGGACCAGAATCATCTTTTTCTGGCTAGACCTTATAGATGTTTCAGTCCAACAATATCTGGAGAATATATTCCCTGTTCCTGATGTGCAAGCAGCACTGTAGAAGGTCATGCAGATTGAAGCAAAATCAAATCAAATGAAGGGTTGGAAAATGAACAGAGGATTAAGCAGCCTATGCCATTGCACTAGCAGCCTCCTGTGGCTGCTTTTCATTAACAGACAAAAGCAAACCAGGAGGCTGGAACTTGTCTTGTGTAATGCATTGTTTATCCCTTAGGATAGCAGGGGTTTAAAGCATCACTTCCCACCAAGGTATTTCTGTTCCAATGGGAGGCATTTGAAAACATTTCCATGAATAAAGACTTAGAAAGGCAACTTACTGTAAATTGGGGCCAGGTTTTGAATTGCATGAGTATTCAGGTGCCAGTCACATTGGTTCTGCCAAGTGATTCAGTGCCACATGAATGCTATAATCTCCATCTTGCATGAATAGCAAGTGATGTTTTCATCTATTCAATCAACTCTCTCTCTCTCATGTGGCAGAGACAATAGAGGATTTCTCAAAAGCTCCTATTATGCTGCTTACACCTATTTGTTTGCCCTGACATCTTGGCTTCTGGGATGAGTATCATGTCTCTGTAGCTCTTTTTCCTGCAGGGAGAAAAAAGCAGATTAAATTGAGTAATTTTGAAAGAGATGATGTGAGCAAGAGAGCTAATTCTTCTCTCACAAGTAAATCTGTGATAGCAATCACATGCTCACAATAGACCTCTAGTTTGAAAGGTCCATTCCTCTTTGCATAACACTTCTTTACTTACAGACTGAACATTCATCAAAACTAGCGATAGCAACAAAATTCATATGGATAAAAATCAGTATGATTTAGTCTAAAATGTGGCCTGTGAAACTATTATCAAAAATATCTACACACTTTTCAGTTTGCTACAATTTAAAAGTAACAGTTGAGTGGCAGGTTATAATTGGTTGTTTTGAGATTATAAGCAATTACAAGCAGATAACTCAAAAGCATTTCTTTGGAAATGTGAGAGAGTTATTGCTTGAATAAAATTACTTTAATAAGAAATAAAAAATTACACAATGGGAAAAGCAGGCACGAGTCTTGAACTAAGGTATGAACTAGGAACAAGACAGGAATTCCTCACTCACATTGCTTGATCTAATATCCTAACAGCTTTCTGAACTGAACTGAACTGAACTTTATTATTTATGAGTCGCCCTCCACAAGTGTGCTCCGGGCGACTTACACAGCTAGCAATGCAGTACTAGAGTATTAAAACATTAAAACATTAAAATGGCTAAAAATATCGGACTCGGAAGGTTCCAGGTCGCTGGTTGTCGTATTATGCATAGGCTTTCCTAAATAGCCATGTCTAAAGTGCTGCCAAGAATTGGGGCAGGTCAGGACTGGCTCTTTGGTCTGGCGGTAGAGAGTTCCACAGGACGGGGGCCGCAACAGAGAAAGATATCTGTCTCGTGGATTTCTCATGCATTTCTCATGAATTCAAGGACTGCAATACATGAACACATTCCTTTGGCCTGCTTCTGCTACTTTTTAAATGGAATTCCCTGCATCTGAATCTCTGCCCCCTCACAAGAAGACTGGTATCTTTGTCTAAGCCAGCTGCTTCCTCTGATGAGCTCATGTTATCCTCCCCTCCCTGCCTGTTGAATTCCAAAGTAGTTCCACTTTTTACACTTTGTCTCAGCAATAGCATCTTGCTCCAAAACACCCTCCATTCCCTCAGCAAAAGAACCATCTTGCTGTTTGCTCACCTAGAGGACTATTATGCCTTGAACCCCCAAACCCCTCATCTTCATCTGACTGAACCTCAACACCTTGCTTAAGTTCCTGTTTTCATGCTATGGATTATTCCTTGACTCCTTGGATTTTCATGTACCCTCATATTTTGGTTCTGTAGTTAGCAGCTACTGGACTCTGTTTGATGCTAGGTGAAAAGGCATTTCTGACCTAGTGTGTGACAATGAAAATAGGAAGAAAAGGCATATCAGATTCAGAGAAATGTAGTAAAATCACATCAGATGTACTAACATCCGTAATCAAAACTGATTGAAGCAACTTGGAACTTTATCCCACAGGCACGAGGAAAGGGGGAAAATCAGAGGAAAACAGAGAAAGTATCCTATAGAGTGGGGACTCAACTTACCTCAGTAAGAGCCATCTTTGTGGATGGCCTGGCATCCCACAACATTTCCCCATCTTCTTCCGGCTGTCCTCCGGTTCCCACTGCTTTCTGTGATACCCGACCCCTGAAAATAGACTCCTCTCTTCGTCTTTGCATGCTGACAAGAGAGATGTCCATGCACGGCTACCAGAAGTGGCTGTACATCATGGGATGGCCTCCGTTTTCAATTCTAACACTGGGTGTGCCGTTATCAATACTGAAAAAACAACAGCATGCATGTTGTATAAACAAAGTATAATATTGAATTCAATAGCAACAAATTATATTGAAGTAATCAATCACTTTGCAAGCTTTAGCAATACAAATATATCACATCAAATTAGACAGATAATAACAGTTTAAGCAGGTAGTAATTCTGTGTCATAATACACTTCATGCATAGGAATCTATAACAAAAATAAAGGCCAAATGGCGTATTAACATGGGAGCTCAAGTACATGCAAGTACAAATAATAGCACAACGTTCTCACTCCAAGATAATCATTGGCACATGCCCTAGTAATCAAACTAAAACTATAGCTTCAACATGACAAGGGTGTAACCTTAATTATTGTCAAAAGGTTGTTTGAAGAGCAATTAAACAAAATAAAGAGAGCTTAGATGAAGTACATGGGGACTATTGATTCACAAAGCTTGATCCATGAAAGGTTTCTGAATTCAGAAAAAAATATTTTCTTTCAAAACAATGTTTATGATCTATTCAATTGAGAATATTTGGGATTCAATTACCTTATCCCACTCTAATTTTCCTGGTTTACTTATCATCTTCGTATGCTGGCAAAACGGAGGCCATACAAATATATCACATCAAATTAGACAGATAATAACAGTTTAAGCAGGTAGTAATTCTGTGTCATAATACACTTCATGCATAGGAATCTATAACAAAAATAATGGCCAAATGGCGTATTAACAATCCTTTCTGGGAGCTCAAGTACATGCAAGTACAAATAATAGCACAACGTTCTCACTCCAAGATAATCATTGGCACATGCCCTAGTAATCAAACTAAATCAAACAGTCAATAATGAGACGAGTGAGTAACGTAGATAGAAACTTGCAATGACATCCAGCGTTGAGCTTCTATGAAGTCCGGGAATCCGAAGGACGAAGCGTGGCGCTGGTCGCGAACAGCCGCAAATGAAGAGCCAGCGCCGTAAAGGTGTCGCGAAGGCGGTGGCGAAACTCGCCATGGCCGACGACAGTAGCGCTGTACCGGTGCCTGGCATTCCGGGACGTTTCGAAAAAATCTTCTTCAGGGCTCGCAAGCGGATAAATCATACAACCCCATGGGTATTCATCTTCATTTGAAAAAATAAATAAATACGAGAAATCTTGTAATTTAAGTTGCATTCAAAACGGCAGTCAAATCATCTTAGTTGCCATATAGTTACCATCAGTAGTAGAGTATCAGTCCTGGGGAGATCCAAGGTATGCCATCCGATGGGGGGGAATGGTAACGGAGTGTGAAAGGTGCAATGCATTTAAAGGGATATGGCACATAGCTTACAGCTGAGTTACTTTCCAAGTATAGCGTTTAAAGAAAGACGGTCGTTTAATCCATCATAAATCTCACTGCCCATTTTTAAAATCCAAGCGGTTTCTCTTTGTTTTAATCTTTTGATATAGTCTGAATGAGGTAGCTGCTGTACTCTTTCTAGTACAAGGGCCTTAATTTCATCAGGGTCATGCCCATATTGGGTACAGTGTTGATACAAGGCTGACTCGCATGACTTCTGGCGAATTTTACTTTTATGTTCAATAAGACGTTCCTTTAGGGTCCTTGACGAGAATCCCACATATTGTAATAAACAACTACATTGGAGTAAATAAATTATTCCTTTTGAAGAGCAACTGGAGAAGGATGAGAGTGCAAAGACTCTACCTTTTGAGGTGCTGGTGACTGTCCTACTCTTGAGTATATTCTTGCATATTGAAGAATTGCCACAAGGGTGGCTGCCAACTGTCAGAGTGCTCTTCGTACTTGATTTCAAAAAACATTAGAACTTTTGAAGATACTGTCCTTAGGGAGGCTTCAAAGATTAATCATAAAAGAGACAGCCAACATAAAAATTTATCTCCATCAGATATCTCCTTACTAAAACGACTTGGCTCCCACCCCAAATTAATTTGGAAGAAATCTGATAAAGGTAGCACCATTGTTTGTTTAAACAGGATTGATTACATCAACGAGTGTGAATGTCAGCTTTCTGATACTAGATTCTACAAACGTTTAAAGGATGATCCGACAAAGAGATTTCTTAGTACTATCTCATCCACAGTTTATGAAGGCTTGGTCTTTGGCCACATCACTGAACAAATTGCAGATTATTTGGTCAACCATCATCCTAGGATCCCTTTATTTCATGCCTTACCCAAGATTTATAAACCTCAACGTCCTCCTATTGGCCACCCTATTGTTTCAGATGTATCCAGCCTTCTTGGACCCATTTCTAAATTTCTTGAGGACATACTGCACCCCTTTGCAGAGATGACCCCCACTTTGTACAAGACACTAGTGATTTTATCCGGAAAATTGAACACACACCAGTACAGCAACATGATATTTTGGTTACTGCGGACGTAGTGTCTCTGTACACTCATGTACCTTTGGAAATAGCAAGGAGCATTGTGGAAGAGGTGCTAGATAAAAGTAACACTCCTAGATACCCTCCTACTCATTTTTTGTTGCAATTATTGGACATAGTCTTTGATTATAATTATTTTTATTTCAATGGCAATTTCTATCTTCAGACAGACGGGGTCGCTATGGGAAGTAGTGTCGCTCCAACAATTGCAAACCTGTTCATGATTTCTCTGGAACAAAAAATGCTATTTTCTGACACACTCAATCCAATAGTGGCTAATATCTCCAAAGTTTATAGGTATATCGATGATTTATATTTTATTGTGAATGGTGATACCAATATGGAGACATTCCACTCATGGCTCAATTCTTGGCATAGTAGTATCAGTTTTACTTTGGCATTCGACACGCAACAGATAAATTATTTGGATATTACCACCTTTAAACAAGACTCTACTATCCATATAAAAAACTACAAAAAACCGATCCAAAGGAATGCTTATCTCCATTATGATAGTTATCATACCATTCACACAACTACTAAGATTGAAGAGGAATTTCAATTGAAGAGGAGTTTCAGAGAAAAGCTGAAACTACTTCAAGATGTTCCCTTTTACAACCCAAGAGAAAGGTGAAGAAGAATTTGTTAGTCTGGCCTGTCACGCTCAATCCACACAACAAAGAACTGGTCCATATTGCATGTAGATACTGGCCTCTTGTATCTCACATCAAGGGTTTGGAAATTTTTCCCACTGTCGCCTATAAAAGGACAATGAACATCGGAGATTTACTCACACATACAGCACTTCCTAACCCTGTTAATAAGAGCACTCTGACAGTTGGCAGCCACCCTTGTGGCAATTGTTCAATATGCAAGAATATACTCAAGAGTAGGACAGTCACCAGCACCTCAAAAGGTAGAGTCTTTGCACTCTCATCCTTCTCCAGTTGCTCTTCAAAAGGAATAATTTATTTACTCCAATGTAGTTGTTTATTACAATATGTGGGATTCTCATCAAGGACCCTAAAGGAATGTCTTATTGAACATAAAAGTAAAATTCGCCAGAAGTCATGTGAGTCAGCCTTGTATCAACACTGTACCCAATATTCCCTCCAACTACCGGCCAGTGTCGAATCTTTCGTACCTGGGGAAGGTAATTGAGAGGTCAGTAATGGAGCAGTTGCAGTCCTTCTTAGATGATGCAACATGGCTAGACCCCTTCCAGTCCAGCTTCCGTTCGGGGCACGGGACGGAGACGGTTCTGGTCTCCATCACAGATCAACTCCGCTGCCAGCTCGACCAAGGCGGGTCTGCGCTGCTCGTGTTATTGGACCTCACGGCAGTGTTTGACACGGTCGACCACAATCTATTGATCCACCGCCTGGCCATGGCTGGGGTGAGGGGGACAGCCTTGAAATGGCTGACCTCCTTCCTCCACCAGCAAAAAACTACTAAGGCAGTAATATAATCAAAATAGCTTTAAATATCAATCAATAACTCACAATGTGAGAATAGCAATGTAGCACATACATGTGACATAGAAATACATAGGTAATACGTGTGTATCACAATCATACAGTTATACAAACAGCAGAATGCATATAAGCAATGAAGCATACAGTTCAACAAGCCACAGGAAACATGAGTCAATACAATACCATATGGTAATAGAAGGGCTGGAAGAACGCTGAGAAGGCTTGTCTCTTGTAAATAAGCACTAAGATAGTGAGAGACAGAACCTTTCTGTAAGAGGAATGTACCCTGGAGCACTATGGCTCCAAAAGGAACCCGTAGGTCGGGTGGCGAAAGCGGGTGAAGTCAGCGGGGTCTGGCCCAGCCGGAGAACGTCTTCCTGGTTGGAGACGCCGGCCCCGCCTATGCGGAGTCCGCAAAGGATGGCAGGAGTGGTAGTCCACACAATGGCAGCAGACGCCCGGGCTCGATAGTTGCGAGTGACGCGGGGGGAGAACTCGGGCCCCACAGCCAGATGTCACAGGGGACGAGTGGTGTGGGGACAAAGCCTGATGGCGAAGAGCTCTGTGTACAGCCGGCGGCAAGCCGTTTCGTTCTTTAGGGTTGTAGGACTTTCTCAGAGGCAGCGGTTTATCCAAATGTGACGTCCTCACCAGGGTTTAGTCTAAATATAATAACATTCATATTATTTCTAAGGGCCTAAATGAACAGTGCAAATGGAGGCATAGGGTTAAACTAATAGAAGTAATATTTACCATCAGGAGTGTCTTCAAATGCGTGGAGGACGGGCCATCCCTTCCAGTGGAAATGGCAAGGAGGCAGCCTCAGCTGGAGAGACTTATACAAGCAGGTTAAAGGCACAGGGCACTATTTGTTAAGTAGTGCATTGAGGCTTAGTGGGTCGTTGAGGCCCCCAAATTGTTTTTCAGTGGATAGTTGTACAATCCAGAAGGTTTCTCTTTGTTTGAGACGTTTCATGATGTCACAGTGGGGGGGACACCAGACTTTTTCCAACGATTGGATCTTAATATGGCTGAAGGTATGTTTTTGTGTAGTACAGTGGTGATACAAGGTAGAGTCCGTGGCTAAAAGTTTTATCCGAGATTTGTGCTCAAGAGATCGCTCACGGAGACTCCTACTGGTGAATCCCACGTACTGCAGGGAGCAACTGCACTGGAGTAGGTAGACGACTGATGTGGTCTGGCAATTTGAGAAGCTTCTTAGCTGGAATTGCCTGTGATTCGTGGAGCTGACAACAGTCTTCTGTGGGTTAATGTTATTACATATGGCACACCTTCCACAAGGGTACGTGCCTTTGCCCAAGGAGCTCTTCAGAGGTGGTTGATGCAAGTTTGTATGTGACAGAATGTCACCTATATTTCGCGTCCTCTTATGTGCCACCATGGGGAAGTCTTTAAGGCCTTCGATATTCGAGATCAATGGCCAGTATCGTTTGACAATATTCACCATCCATTGTTTATGCGGGTTCAATGTGAGTGGCCAGACTATGCGAGTATCTTGCTTTCTCGTTTTTGGTAGCAGCAGTTCTGATCTCGGGATGTTATCAGCTCTTCTTTGCGCTTTAGCCAAGACCTCAGTAGGATAACCCCTCAATGTGAGATTATGTAGTAGTCTATTGGTTTCGCTTTTGTAGTCGTCTTCTCTTGTGCAGTTGCGGTTAAGTCTAAGTAGCTGTGCATACGGAAGATTGTTCTTTAGGCTATGCGTATGATAGCTCTTATAGTGCAACAGTGAGTTCTTTTGGATGGGTTTCTGGAAGTTTTTAACCTGTATTCTGGAGTTGTTAACATACGTTGTAACATCAAGATAGTTTATTTTAAGTTGATCGTAATCATAGGTGAAGGATATGGCTTCATGCCAGTTGTTCAGCCAGATTCCAAATTCCTCCATGTTCTGGTCACCCATTACTACAAAGTAAAGGTCATCTATATATCTAAAGGTGGTGCGTATCCTGGAGACCACAGTGTTTGGGGTGGAGGAGTAGAGCTTCTGTTTCTCTAGATGAATCATAAATATATTTGCAATTGTAGGAGCTACACTACTCCCCATTGCAACCCCATTTACTTGCAAGTAGAACTGTCCATTAAATGTAAAATAGTTATAGTCAAATATAACGTCCAGCAGTTCAATCAAGAAATGTGTGGGAGGATCACAGATGGGTCTGGTGTCCAGTAGGTCGAAGATGATTGTTCTGGCTTGATCAAGTGGGACGTGTGTATACAATGATACCACATCCGCCGTCACTAAATAATCATGTGGTCGCACTTTAAACCCTTCGATCTTTGATATGAAGTCCTTCGTATCTAGAATGAATGTAGGAGTGTCCTCTGCAAAAGGATGCAGGATGTCCTCAAGGAACTTGGACAGAGGTTCTAATAACCCAGAAATGCCTGACACGATGGGTCGGCCCACAGGGGGGCGCTGGGGTTTATGTACCTTCGGGAGTGTGTGAAAAATCGGGATGCGGGGAGAGTCATTGGTCAAGTAATTAGCTACATTCTCAGTTATATATCCCATGGTTTGGCCCTCATAGATTATGGACGCGATTGTCGATGCATATTTTTTTTGTGGGATCGGAGTCCAAACGTTTGTAGTAATTAGCATCAGTCAGTTGGCGGTTGCATTCGCCGATGTAATCTTCACGATTCATGAGGACAATGCCTCCTCCCTTGTCAGCTTTCTTCCACACTAGGTTGGGGTCTGATCCAAGTCTGTGTAAGGTTTCCAACTCCAGTTTTGTAAGATTAGAAAACTTTTTGTCAGCTGTGTGGTCAATGGAGCTCACTTCTCGTAATACAGTTTCTTCGAATGTACGTATGTTGTTAGGGATGAGGGTGGGTGTAAAGCTACTAGGGGTCTTAAATTTATCAAAATGTCCAGTCACATAAGGTTCATTGTTTTTATTTGCAAAAAGTCTTTAAGCCTGATTGTGCGAAACAATCCTGCTAGATCCTTGCGGATCTCTAGGTCAGTGCAATACGGGGTCAATACAAAAGAAAAGCCTTTGTTAACAAGATCAATCTCCATATCCGACAGTTCATAATTGGACAAATTAATTATCAGGTCATTCGCTTTTTGCCCTTGGCCTTGTGAAAATGGCGTTTCTGTTTGGGGGGTTGGGGGTTCCTTGGTTTATTGGAACCGCTCCGCAATTGATAGTTATCTGAAGTGCTAGGGGCAGGGTGATCTGATTCATTTCCACTGCCCTCCCTGACGTTCTAGAATTAACTGATTCCCTGGAAAATCGAACTGATCTATTAGAGGTCAAATTGCTCTTGGATTGCCACTTATATATAATACCACTCTTAAAATCATTTTCGTCTCTCTTGAGTTTCTGGAGTTTTTCCTTTTTCTCATCATCTAGTATCTTTAAGCAATCCAATTTAATCTTTTCCAGGTCAGATTTATTTGCAGCAGTGTCTAAAGTACTCTTTAGTTCTGCAATCTGTTGTTCTAATTCATCACACTCGACCGTGGCCCTCTTAATTATAAGGACCAAAAGGTCACGGGAACACTTGGAGACGCCGGCCCCGCCTATGCGGAGTCCGCAAAGGATGGCGGGAGTGGTAGTCCACACAATGGCAGCAGACGCCCGGGCTCGATAGTTGCGAGTGACGCGGGGGGAACTCGGGCCCCACAGCCAGATGTCACCGGGGACGAGTGGTGTGGGGACAAAGTCTGACGGCGAAGAGCTCTGTGTACAGCCGGCGGCAAGCCGTTTCGAGTCCTTAGGGTTGTAGGACTTCCTCAGAGGCAGCGGTTTATCCAAATGTGACGTCCTCACCAGTGTTTAGTCTAAATATAATAACATTCATATTATTTCTAAGGGCCTAAATGAACAGTGCAAATGGAGGCATAGGGTTAAACTAATAGAAGTAATATTTACCATCAGGAGTGCACTACTTAACAAATAGTGCCCTGTGCCTTTAACCTGCTTGTATAGGTCTCTCCAGCTGAGGCTGCCTCCTTGCCATTTCCACTGGAAGGGATGGCCCGTCCTCCACGCATTTGAAGAGACTCCTGATATTACTTCTATTAGTTTAACCCTATGCCTCCATTTGCTTGCCGCCGGCTGTACACAGAGCTCTTCGCCCTCAGGCTTTGTCCCCACACCACTCGTCCCCTGTGACATCTGGCTGTGGGGCCTGAGTTCTCCCCCCGCGTCACTCGCAACTATCGAGCCCGGGCGTCTGCTGCCATTGTGTGGACTACCACTCCTGCCATCCTTTGCGGACTCCGCATAGGCGGGGCCGGCGTCTCCAACCAGGAAGACGTTCTCCGGCTGGGCCAGACCCCGCTGACTTCACCCGCTTTCACCACCCGATCTACGGGTTCCTTTTGGAGTTATTGATTGATATTTAAAGCTATTTTGATTATATAGCGACGGCAGCCAGGGAAGCAGGAGGTTTCAACCGAACGTTGGATTTCTTTAAGCGCTTTTATCCAATCGATGTATTTCGGACAAGATGGCGACTGCTGTGGAGCTCCCTCTGGGTGAGCTCCGGCATGACCTCTCTGATTCCCAGGACATATTAGGCCGATCATGCCCCCCCTCTGGGGAGAAGGCAGTTGATCGCCAGATTCAGGGGTCACTTTTGGTGACCCACAGACACCGGAGAATGTAATCTGGCTGGGGAAAGCTTCTGGACTTCCTGGACTTCCAAGGAGGACACCAAAAACGCCTGAAATGGCTGGGTCATCCGACCGGTAACGGCAGGTGCACGATTCCTGAGGAGGTTCGGTAGGGAGATCGTTGGGCAAATGCCCTCCCCACTACCCCGACGACCCCCCTGAAGGTTGAGCCTCTCTCCAGCCCGGGAATTAACCCCCCTGAGAGATGCGGTCCCTTACGGAGCAGCTCTCCAAGGAGGCCACGACGGGAGGGCCGGGACTTTACCACCGACCAATTTGACCGAAAGGCCTACGCACCGGGAAACAGCCTGCCGGTGCCCTGAATTCCCTGGAACCCCCAGACCAGCGGGACCCTGGCCAACTCGACCCTGGCCTGTATGCAGAGCTCATTGTAGAATACAACGAGCTCGCGGCCCTGATGGAGAAGTTTCGGGAGAGGTTTGGCGGCATTCTGGAGTTGACGGGCATGCCATGCCCCAACTCCCCGGATCCCAGTCCCGGATGACGTGCCTGGTGGACCCCCATGCAGGTGGACCTCCCCCACGAGCCTCAGTCGGACCCCCGCGGCGACCCAGACTTCGCCTGGGACCACTCCTGGGACTTCCCCACTAGCTCCGTAGGCGGACTAATCCCTGCCGAGGAGCTAGTGGCGGCGCAGAATCTAACCCCCAGGGGCCAGGCCGACTCACGAGTGTCAAGCCCGAGCCCCGATGACCAGGGTGAGTCGTCTACCTGCCTGGCCTACAACGAGGAAGCACAGGATGTTCCCGAGACTCACCAGCCGCATGCAGAGGACCCGCTGGAGGACCTCGACATCACGGCCAGCCTGGCGTTCCCGAAATTCCCGGGTCCGCCCGGCGCGCTACGCGAAGAGCTGGGGGAGTCAGCTGGAGATGGAGCGTCCCAATATGGCGACCGGCCTTGAGGACGCTCCACTCAGCCATGTGCCGGACCCCGAGGAGGAAACAGGACCCGGAAATGATCGCCTTCCGGAAGCCCCGCCTCTGGAGGATACCCACACGGAAGTCCCGCCTTTGGAGGACCCCGACGACAGCACAGCCCCTGACCGGAAGCAAGCCACCCATAGAAGGAGGCGGCGCCGCCGGAGGAGGAAGCATCGAGACGAGCGGGTCTCAGGTGGAGCTCTTCGCCGAGAGGATCGGGCGCGGGGGTCCAGGTCCTCCGCCAACCCACCGGACCGGTTGGAGGAGTGGAGGAGGCATCCAGTACCAAGTTTGGCTGGGCCAGGGAGGACCCTTCGGACCTTCCGACCAAGGACTTTCTGGAGCTCCAGCTACCGACGGCCGGAACCCAGAGTGGCTAATCCAGCAAGGACTGCTGTCTCAGACAGCTGGCGGAGGCCTACGTCCACCCAGGGCAGGCGATTTGCCAGCAGCCTGCCCACGATGCCCTCCGCTCGCGCCTTGGTACCAGCGATCCTCTTGGGCCCTCCCCGCCTGCCTTCTTTTGACGGCGGGGTAGGGTCCCAGTAGGTATCGCTGTTGACTCCCTTTCTCCCTCCCCCTCGTCCCTTGCCCCCACCCTTGTGTTCTTACCCATGTCTATTGTATTTGTTGTCATTTGTTTGTCACTGCTGTATTGTTTATATGTCACCTGTAAGTCGCCCGGAGCACTTTCCGTGGAGGGCGACTCATAAGTTAAAAAATTTATTATTATTATTATTATTATTATTATATTACTGCCTTAGTAGTTTTTTGCTTGTACCAGACAGTGCTGCCCCCTGTATACAGTTCTCCTTCCTCCACCAGCGGTCTCAGCGTGTGAGGAGGGGCGAGGTGGTTTCCGAGGGCTCCTCATTAGTTTGTGGAGTTCCGCAGGGGGCCATCCTCTCCCCTCTGTTATTTAACATCTACATGCAGCCGCTTGCACAGCTGGTGCGGAGTTATGGGCTGGAGTGCCACCAGTACGCTGACGACACCCAGCTCATTCTGAGGATGGAGTCCCCGATAATTTCCAACATTGCCTCGAGGCCGTTACTGGATGGCTGCGAGCCAGTAGGTTGAGGGTGAATCCGGCGAAGACGGAGATCTTGTGGTCGGGCCGCCCGGGTGGTGTAGGTGTCCAGCTTCCGACCCTGGACGGTGTGGCACTATGCCCATCGCCTTCCGTTAAGAGCCTGGGGGTTCATCTGGACTCCCAGCTGACCATGGAGGCCCAGGTCTCCGCGGTCAGCAAGGTTGCTTTTTTCCATCTGCGACAGGCTCGGAGGCTGGCCCCCTATATCTCCCGGAACGACTTGGCCACGGTGATCCAAGCTACGGTCATCTCAAGGCTGGATTACTGTAATGCGCTTTACGTTGGCCTTCCTTTGTCGGCGACCCAGAAGCTCAAGCTGGTGCAGAACACTGCCGCCCGGCTCCTGTCTGGAACCCCAGCAGGTTGCCACATTACACCTGTTTTGCAGGATCTGCACTGGCTCCCAATTGAGAACCGGATCTCCTTCAAGGTGTTGGTTCTTACCTTTAAGGCCTTGCACGGCCTGGGGCCAGCGTATCTGAGGGACCGACTCACCCCATACTGTCCCCCGAGATCACTACGTTCCGAGGATGCCAACTTGTTGGAGATACCATCGGCGAAATTGGCTAAACTGACATCTACCCGCCGGAGGGCGTTCTCGGTCATAGCTCCTACGCTGTGGAACGCCCTCCCAGCCGGAACGCGGGCCATAAAGGACCTGCTCCCGTTTAGGCGTGCCTGCAAAACTTACCTGTTTGGGCAGGCCTTCGGGGAGTAGGTCCTGCCCATGCTCCACCTTAGCCACTGTCCTGGGGTGTCACGCTGCTTAATTCCTGAACTGTATCTGGGGGTTTTGTACTTTGCTGTTTTAACTGTTTTAATTGTTTTAGATGTTTTTATCGCATTGCTTGTGTATGATTGTACCTTTCGGTTCCTGTGAGCCGCCGCGAGCCTCAGGGAGTCGGCGGCATAGAAGCCCGAATAAATAAATAAAATAAATAAAATAAATATGGGCATGACCCTGACAAAATTAAGGCCCTTGTACTAGAAAGAGTACAGCAGCTACCTCATTCAGACTATATCAAAAGATTAAAACAAAGAGAAACCGCTTGGATTTTAAAAATGGGCAGTGAGATTTATGATGGATTAAACGACCGTCTTTCTTTAAACGCTATACTTGAAAGTAACTCAGCTGTAAGCTATGTGCCATATCCCTTTAAATGCATTGCACCTTTCACACTCCGTTACCATTCCCCCATCGGATGGCATACCTTGATCTCCCAGGACTGATACTCTACTACTGATGGTAACTATATGGCAACTAAGATGATTTGACTGCCGTTTTGAATGCAACTTAAATTACAAAATTTCTCGTATTTATTAATTTTTTCAAATGAAGATGAATACCCATGGGGTTGTATGATTTATCCGCTTGCGAGCCCTGAAGAAGATTTTTTCGAAACGTCCCGGAATGCCAGGCACCGGTACAGCGCTACTGTCGTCGGCCATGGCGAGAGTTTCGGCCACCGCCCCCCTTCGCGACACCTTTACGGCTCTGGCTCTTCATTTGCGGCTGTTCACGACCAGCGCCACGCTTCGTCCTTCGGATTCCCGGACTTCATAGAAGCTCAACGCTGGATGTCATTGCAAGTTTCTATCTACGTTACTCACTCGTCTCATTATTGACTGTTTGATTTAGTTTGATTACTAGGGCATGTGCCAATGATTATCTTGGAGTGAGAACGTTGTGCTATTATTTGTACTTGCATGTACTTGAGCTCCCAGAAAGGATTGTTAATACGCCATTTGGCCATTATTTTTGTTATAGATTCCTATGCATGAAGTGTATTATGACACAGAATTACTACCTGCTTAAACTGTTATTATCTGTCTAATTTGATGTGATATATTTGTATGGCCTCCGTTTTGCCAGCATACGAAGATGATAAGTAAACCAGGAAAATTAGAGTGGGATAAGGTAATTGAATCCCAAATATTCTCAATTGAATAGATCATAAACATTGTTTTGAAAGAAAATATTTTTTTCTGAATTCAGAAACCTTTCATGGATCAAGCTTTGTGAATCAATAGTCCCCATGTACTTCATCTAAGCTCTCTTTATTTTGTTTAATTGCTCTTCAAACAACCTTTTGACAATAATTAAGGTTACACCCTTGTCATGTTGAAGCTATAGTGCAAAACCGAAAACAATATACCTATCTTGTGTTACAGTACACTGTAAACGCAAGCTAAAAAAATATCTCTATCTATGTAGCAAAATATGTTTTTTATCTAAACAATAAATCAATAATGAGGGGTTACCTCCATGGTATCAAACTCACAGCATAGCACAATATAGTAGCTACTATATTGTGCTATGCTGTGAGTTTGATACCATGGAGGTATCCCCTCATTATTGAGCTCATGTTGAAGCTATACCAGCTGGTTAGTTTTCTGCAATCTTCCATTTATGTAGAAAATTAAATATATTTAAATTAATGTGAAGAAATGGTGAAGGATAGCATTTTATTTTATTTTCTTTCAGAAGATGGGCAAACTACTTCTGTAAAATTAAGTACATTTTATGTATCTAATTAATCTTTTCCCCATCTAAATTCCTAACTCTTCATGAAGTTTCTTCAGGTAAAAGTATTTAAAGATAATTTATGTGAAAGTGATATTATATGGAAAGAACTTAAAATTTAAAATATACAGATTTAAGAAAAAGTGAAACTTCCTGATTTGTCCACCATGGTATTGATTGACTCAGTGATTAAAAACTGGGTTTGAATAACCAGGGATTCTGTCATGTTTATAAATGTGAATTAAGGATATCATGTTTGTAATTCTAAATTAAGGATGTCTACTAGTTTTGTTTTTCTGAATACGCTTCTCATTTCTGAGAAGCAGATACAATGTGGTCCTAATCCGAGTTGGAAACGACTATAGTGACTGATTGTGATCAGGGCAGCTCACTGATAACTTAATTCAATCGGTTTTTCTGATACAAATTTACCACATCCATGGATTTCTTCATAAAGGGGACACAAAGAACATGAGTTGCATAGAAAAATAATGATGATTTTTTTTCATTCCCTCATTTACAGTCTTTTTGAGACTGTATTCACTAGGCTTGTTTGATTAAAAAAATGGTTCAAACTTGTTTTGGATGTAGGGGGCACTGGTGGTTCAGATCTAAAGTCAATTCCGATTTTCACAGAAAAAAAAAGTTCAAAACTTTTCAAAATTTCTGAGACTCCTGAATCCTTCATTTATTGTTTCAAAGTGTTATTTCCTGTTTCATTGGGTGGTATCTACTTTGAAAGTAGTTGTTTTATTCCAGAAAAAGGGGGCGGGCAAAGGAAAGAAGTCTGTCCACTCTGGTTAAAATTGCTGGGAAAGGAATGGAATCCATCCACACTGGTTTAAACCGACATGGATCTATCCCATCCACACTGGTTTAAAGTAACGTGGATCCATCCTCCTATACACACTGGTTTAAACTGACATGGGAGAGAAAGGAAAGGAACGGAATCCATCCACACTGGTTTAAGCTGAGACGGATCCATCCCATCCACTGGTTTAAACTGACGCAAGAGAGAAAGGAAAGGAATCCATCCACACTGGTTTAAACTGACATTTTTCCTGCTGTTTTTCTCCCGTCCCTTCCCCTCTTTCCTTATCTCTCTTCCTTTCCCCTTTCCTTTTCTTCTCCAAATCCCAGCCCGCTCAGGAAAACATTGGGGGGGGGCAATTTTACTAGGTTCCCTGGGTATGTTGTTCCCTTGCAAAGCGGTGACGTGGCACTTTTCCCATCCAAGCTGCCTAGTCCCTTCCCATTCGCGTCCCTGGCTGCCATGCCAAAACTTTGCCCCTCCCAAGGTGGTTCCCCTTCATTGGCTGAAAGCAAGCATCCCATCATCCAAGCTGCTGCTTGCCTCCAAATGCTGGTTCTTTTCTGATCACTTCCTGAGTTGGAACAAAGTTGGCGACTCTGCTTTGAAAGGGCAAGGATACTTCTGGGTTCCCAAATCGCTTCAAAATCACTTCAAAAAGGAATTTGATCCAAATTTAATCCGAATTACGAAGATTCCTAACCATGCCTAGTATTCACATTAGACTGTAAATGTTTGAGTTCCTTCTATTGAGAACAGTCCCTACAGAGAGAACACCTTTTAATCCTAGGCAAAGGATTAAACCATGACATTTCTGGTCTGCTCCTTTTGGTATACCAGGAAATGCTTAAAAGGTAAAATATTTAAACATGTAATAATCCCTGAGATGAACAGGTCCAGTCATCTTTATCATACCATTTCCCTGCATGTGTAGATCAACCCTTAAAGTATGCTACAATGTCTGAGAAAATGGCAGCTCACTCTTCAGAAAACAGGCCCTGTGGTATTCATAAAACCAAAGGACTGCAACAAAAGATCCTATTAAAGTAGATACAAACATTACACTTTTTTTAAAAAAAATTGAAAATTATTGCATGCGATATTTTCCTCTCAGCTGACACTATTCTTGATAAGAGATGCATTTGAAATTTTATGTCTCCATATAAACAATACAACCCATAAGAAATCTTTACAACCTCTGGGCAAGATGAAATGCATAATAGGTTATATTGACATGATGGAGAAAGTATTGTATGTTGGGTGATTCATTTTATGAAAAAGAGATTCAATTGTCCACCTTTTAAATGCAGTTAAATGCTGTTTTGGTTCAGCATGTAAGTAGCTACCTCTTTGATTTCTGAAGAAGTGGTGGAGTTTCACAATGAACTCCTAAGTTTTTTGTACTCTGAAATAAGTCACTTTGAGTTCAAGGTGCTTGTGTGTATGTATATACATTCAAGTCATGTACTGATTCGGTTATCTCCATGTTATAGTTGAATGCTGCTTTGATTCAGCATGTAAGTAGATACCTCTTACATTTCAAGAGAAGTGGTGGAGTTTCACAATGAAATCATAGGGTTTTTTTTTAACACTTAGAGGTAAGTCTTCTTGAAATCTTGAATATATGCTTTCAAGTCATCTGTTGACTTTTGGTGCCTCCTTGAATTTCATAAGGTTTCTTTAGGCAAGAGGTGGTCTTGCTAGTCTTGCTTGCTTCAGTCTATGACAAGATGGTATTTTTGGCGGTCTCCTATTCAACCACCAACTAGCACTGGTCTTGTGTGGCTTCCAAGATCAGACAGATTCCGATGTCTTTAGCATATTTAGGCGCAGGCAAGGGGCTCACAGACTGGTGAATTATAATATGATCACAACATAGCCTGAACATGGATCTTCTATAAGAGGCAAATTCCATGTGACGTTTCAAGTCTTCTGATTTTGGTTTTGTTTGTTTGTTGTAAGACAGGGCTGTCCAACTGGCGGCCCCTGGGCCATATATGGCCCCCCAGCCCCTTCCCCACGGCCCCCTACCCTCCTGCAAGATATCTGCCTTTTAAGAATTTTTTAAAAAAAATTTAAATATTTTTAGAATATTTTTTGGAATATTTTTGGAATATTTTTTATTTATTTTTCGCGGCGGGGGTGTGTGTGAGGGGCGGGGCAGGGAGGAGGAGCAGGCTCTCTTCCTCCTCCTCCTCCTTCCCTCCCCCCTCTCCCTCTCCCTCTCTCCTTCTTTCTCTCTTTCCCCCTTTCATTCCTTCCCCCTTCCACCACCTGAAGGAAAGAGGGAAGGAGAGAGAGAGTGCACGAGTGAGAGGGGGTGGCCAGAGCGAAAAGGGGCGGGGCCGAGTTCGAGCAGGGGGTGCTCATTCATTCCCTTTCCAGCGTCCTCCTCTCCTGAGGCTTCGTGCCAAGTTTGGTCCTGATCCATCATTATTTGAGTCCACAGTGCTCTCTGGATGGAGGAGAACTACAACTCCCAAACTCAAGGTTCAGTACTTTCTGTTGCTCTCATGAGAGTTTAGGTTTGATTCAACATGGCTGAGGAATGCTTTGATTGTGTTTTCCCCTTATGGCAGAAGGAGATTGGACTGGATGGCCCTTGGAGGTCTCCTATTCTAGGGACCCATTGAAATTATTATTATTATTATTATTATCATCAGAGGCTGAATGGCCATCTGTGAGGAATGTTTTGATTGTGTTTTCCCCTTATGGCAGAAGGAGATTGGACTGGATGGCCCTTGGAGGTCTCCTATTCTAGGAACCCATTGTAATTATTATTATTATATTATTATTATTATCATCAGAGGCTGAATGGCCATCTGTGAGGAATGCTTTGATTGTGTTTTCCCCTTATGGCAGAAGGAGATTGGACTGGATGGCCCTTGGAGGTCTCCTATTCTAGGAACCCATTGTAATTATTATTATTATATTATTATTATTATCATCAGAGGCTGAATGGCCATCTGTGAGGAATGCTTTGATTGTGTTTTCCCCTTATGGCAGAAGGAGATTGGACTGGATGGCCCTGGATGGCCCTTGGAGGTCTCCTACTCCAGGAACCTGTTGTTGTTGTTGTTATTATTATTATTTTTATTAGCAGAGGCAGAATGAATATTATGCCTTATCATTCAGGGTTATAGGCCTGTGTGGAAGGGCCCTGGCTTCTTATTTGACTTCCTTTCCACACATCTGAATAAAATCCCATGTTATTTGCTTTAAACCAGATTATATGAGTGTGGACTCCGATAATCCAGTTCAAAGCAGGTATTCTGGGTTATATGGCTGTGTGGAAGGGCCCTGAATCCACACTGCAATATAATCCAGTTCAAAGCAGGTTTTGTGGGGTTTCCTGCCTGGATATTCTGCGTTATATGGCTGTGTGAAGGGCCCTGAGTCCATGCTGCAATACAATCCAGTTCAAAGCAGGTTTTGTGGGGTTTCCTGCCTGGATATTCTGTGTTATATGGCTGTGTGAAGGGCCCTGAGTCCACATTGCAATATAATCCAGTTCAAAGCAGGTTTTGTGGGGTTTCCTGCCTGGATAGTCTGCGTTATATGGCTGTGTGAAGGGCCCTGAGTCCACACTACAATATAATCCCGTTCAAAGCAGGTTTTGTGGGGTTTCCTTCCTGGATATTCTGAGTTATATGGCTGTGTGAAGGGCCCTGAGTCCACACTGCAATATAATCCAGTTCAAAGCAGGGACTGGGACTTGAGACTGGGATTTTGGTGTTCATCTCTATCTCCAAGTCAAAGCCCCGGTGTCCTCCACAGACACCTCCAAGGCGGGGAGAGGGTGGAGCCGGGGAGGGGGCGGGCCAGGGGTGGAGCCAGGGAGGGGGAGGAGCCTGGGTGGAGCCGGGGAGGGGGCGGAGCTGGGGTGGAGCCGGGGAGGGGGCGGAGCCGGGGGCGGAGGCAGACCCTTCGGCCCCCCAGGTCATCAGTAACTGGAATTCCGGCCACAGGTCCGGTAGAAGTTGGACAGCCCTGTTGTAAGACATTAAATGTCCTTAAGCTCAATAATGCTGACAAAGACATGGAAACATTGGAAGGCATCCCATTAGGCAGTTATAATGCTGTAAGCTGGACTTACAATGCCATAACTGTTTCATATTCACATTAAACATAGTGACAGCATTGCCATGACTGCCAATACCCCTCCCATCCCTCTTAAATACAGGCAGCTGCACTGAGTGGAGATCTGCCAAAGAGAGTGCTGACTAATGATGCACTCAGCCCCCACCACAGCAAATCACAGTAAACCATGATACAACAAGGAGTAGCAACAGGTCTCTTCAGAATGCATTTAATAGATTAGGCTGCCTGACTTTGAAGGTGAGATCCAATGTAGGATCTCAGTCTAAATGTATACATTGCCATGACTGCATGTTTATAGACAAGTAAGGTAGGATTTTTGATATCATTGAGAAACTAGTTGCTTAAATGTATGTGGAATGGGAAAAAGGCTAGAATTGCATATAGAAATCTAATAGATGCAAAAGATAGAGAAGGACGAGCGCTTCCAGATCTTAGATACTATTATGAAGCTGCAGGCTTTATTTGGATAAAGGACTGGATCAAATTATGAAAGTGAGCTTTATTTAGTCTAGAGCAGGGCTGTCCAACTGGCGGCCCCCGGGCCGTATACGGCCCCCCAGCCCCTTCCCCACGGCCCCCTACCCTCCTGCAAGATATCTGCCTTTTAAGATTAAAAAAAGTAAAAAAATTTTTTTTGGAATATTTTTTTGGAATATTTTTCGGAATATTATTTATTTATTTATTTTCGCGGGGGTGAGGGGCGGGGCAGGGAGGAGGAGCAGGCTCTCTTCCTCATCCTCCTACTTCCCTCCCTCCCCCTCTCCCTCCCTCCTTCTTTCTCTCTTTCCCCCTTTCCTTCCTTCCCCCTTCCACCACCTGAAGGAAAGAGGGAAGGAAAGAGAGAGTGCACGAGTGCGAGGGGCGTGGCCAGATAAAAAGGGGCGGGGCTGAGTTCGAGCACGGGGGTGTTCACCCATTCCCTTTCCGGCTTCCTCCTCTCCTGAGGCTTCGTGCCAAGTTTGGTCCTGATCCATCATTATTTGAGTCCACAGTGCTCTCTGGATGGAGGAGAACTACAACTCCCAAACTCAAGGTTCAGTACTTTCTGTTGCTCTCATGAGAGTTTAGGTTTGATTCAACATGGCTGAGGAATGCTTTGATTGTGTTTTCCCCTTATGGCAGAAGGAGATTGGACTGGATGGCCCTTGGAGGTCTCCTATTCTAGGAACCCATTGTAATTATTATAATATTATTATTATTATTATCAGAGGCTGAATGGCCATCTGTGAGGAATGCTTTGATTGTGTTTTCCCCTTATGGCAGAAGGAGATTGGACTGGATGGCCCTTGGAGGTCTCCTGTTCTAGGAACCCATTGTAATTATTATTATTATTATTATTATCATCCGAGGCTGAATGGCCATCTGTGAGGAATGCTTTGATTGTGTTTTCCCCTTATGGCAGAAGGAGATTGGACTGGATGGCCCTTGGAGGTCTCCTATTCTAGGAACCCATTGTAATTATTATTATTATATTATTATTATTATTATCAGAGGCTGAATGGCCATCTGTGAGGAATGCTTTGATTGTGTTTTCCCCTTATGGCAGAAGGAGATTGGACTGGATGGCCCTTGGAGGTCTCCTGTTCTAGGAACCCATTGTAATTATTATTATTATTATTATCATCATCATCAGAGGCTGAATGGCCATCTGTGAGGAATGCTTTGATTGTGTTTTCCCCTTATGGCAGAAGGAGATTGGACTGGATGGCCCTGGATGGCCCTTGGAGTTCTCCTACTCCAGGAACCTGTTGTTGTTGTTGTTGTTGTTGTTATTATTATTAGCAGAGGCAGAATGAATATTATGCCTTATCATTCAGGGTTATAGGCCTGTGTGGAAGGGCCCTGGCTTCTTATTTGACTTCCTTTCCACACATCTGAATAAAATCCCATGTTATTTGCTTTAAACCAGATTATATGAGTGTGGACTCCGATAATCCAGTTCAAAGCAGGTATTCTGAGTTATATGGCTGTGGAAGGGCCCTGAGTCCACACTGCAATATAATCCAGTTCAAAGCAGGGACTGGGACTTGAGACTGGGATTTTGGTGTTCATCTCTATCTCCAAGTCAAAGCCCCCGGTGTCCTCCACAGACACCTCCAAGGCGGGAGAGGGGCGGAGCTGGGGAGGGGCGGGGCAGGGTGGAGCCAGGGAGGCGGCGGAGCCTGGGTGGAGCCGGGAGGGGGCAGAGCTGGGGTGGAGCCGGGAGGGGCGGAGCCGGGGGGCGGGAAGCAGACCCTTCGGCCCCCAGGTCATCAGTAACTGGAATTCTGGCCACAGGTCCGGTAGAAGTTGGACAGCCCTGGTCTAGAGGGGCACAATGTAAGATTTGGTTGGCATACCTACCTAAGGTATGGAAAAGAGAAGGCTAATAAAGATTTTAGTAGGCACCCTACAAGAGCTAGCCTTTTAACAATGTGGAAAACATACAAGGAAGGGATGGAGCAGAAAATTCATTTACGGTTTTGCCCTTTGGAAGCAGTGTTAAAACCAACATACAATGAGGAACCGAGAACTTAAAGGGCTATCTAATTGAAAAAAAGGAGAGTGGTAAGTAAAAGGGAGAGAAGAATTAGGGATAAATGTCATGGAGATACAATCCCTATAGACCACTGTGACCCCACCTCTCCCCCCCCCCCCCCAAGATCTCAGCTGGTGCTGCACAGAGTAACCTGGCAGGCACAGCTGGGTGAGATTAACCCCCCTCATCTAACCTGGTCTCCATTATGCACACCAAATCTGCATGCTCATCCAGAATTAGGTCCTGGATGATAGCAGTTTTTCCATTTACAGACCAGCGTTCAATAGCACTGCCCTTAATCCAGGGGGGCTGCCATCATGGATACTCAGTTTTTGGTGTCAGGAGACCAATTTGGAACTATCAAAATTCTCTCTCATTCCCTAGGCCAAATTAGTTTTGGTCTCCTTTTTCCATATTTCCACCTCCCCAATATTACTTCTGTAGGGGGGCCCTTGACCACTGGAACTCCCCCATTCTCTACTACGCCCTATCTGATTATGCATAATCAGGAAGACACTTTAAATGGGAGGAAACCCAAAGCAAAATGCAGACATTTCCATGAGAACAACTGGCCATTCCAGAGAGGCATTCCAATGCCACAAAGCACCTTGGTGAATTGCTCTTTTGGACAAGCATAAATAGTATACTGCACATTGAGTTGTTGTTGCCAGAGACCTGTCAGGTAATGTGTGATTGATGGGAAATTTAAATTGTGTGTTTAAAGCTCGTAATGTGCATGTTTGCGGGGCCATCCAGTGAAGATGGAGTTAAAGGCTGCAGAAGGAGTGGTCAGCTTCCAAAAAAGGACAGTACAAATGTTTCCTGATTTCTCTGATGTGTCATCACTTTGGTATGCAATAGGCGTGGACTTTACTGATAAGACTCTTCTTGAGTCGCCATTACTGAGAATGTACGCTGTGTAGAATGGACTTGTTGTTTTAAGCTACTATGCTGCAAATTTTACCGGAGCAGCAAGAGAGACTGTTTATTTTGTAAATATTTGTTAATAGCTTTACAACCGCAATAAAACTCATTATTGCTGATTTCAGCTGATCGGCTGTGGATTACTTCAAAGGGTGTTTGCATGGGACAATGCTGAGAGTGATGGATGGTAAAATTCGCACCCAATTCTTAACAAGACCTCTGGCACCTAACAGTAATCCAGTTGGTATACAGGGAAGAAAACAATGTCTCTATTTCCAGAGCTATTTACATTCATTATAGAAGCATACAATGTTTCAAGCTGTAATAACTAGGTTATTATGAATTGATTTGATTAATTTGCCTCCCTGTTTGAATCATAGATTCCAAAACCTTCAATATTTCCCAGCATGATGGAGCGGGAAATATGCTTGTGATCTTATTTTTATTCTAGCAGTTGGCATCAATTATTGGCCTTTTTCTTTTGCTTCTAAATGTATGAATTAACAGAAAATAAGCAGTACAGTTTACTTGATTTATATTAAGTAACCTCAGGAAAACCAGAAGGAGGAAAGGAATGATAAATTCAGCAGTTTGGTGATTGATTGTATTGAAGATTTAAATAATATATACAAGTATACCATAAAACCTGGATTGTGCTATTTGAATTAAAAAAAAACATGTCCTGTGAGCTATTATAGGCTAATCCAAAGGTGGGGAATCCAGATATTTTGGACCTTGGCTTTCAATAACCCCATCTGCCTGGCCAGGACAAAGGGGTTGTGGGACTTAGAGCAAGAGACTTAATTCTTTGTTAATTTCATTCTCAAATGAAGCAATCAATATTTTTGGCATTTTCTTCCCACCGAAAAAAGTAATAAAATGGCACTATTTTTGAAGGTTATTCATGATTAATCCAATTTAGCCCAAATTGATATAGGGGTTACTTCGTTAAGAAAACTACATTTTAGTTGCAGATAAAAACATCTTCAGCACACAAAGTAGTATTTCTGTATAGAAATATGATCATCTATGCAGAAAATATTACTTCTGCATAGAAAATTATATAATCAGGGACTTAATCTGTACAACCTTGGATATGTTTGTTTTGCCCAGGAAACACTTTTTTCTGTGCAAGGAAAAAAACACTGTTTTGTATGCAAGAAATGCTGTATTCAGCACAAAAAGTATGTGTTTTGTACTGAATAAGTCTCAAACTGCAAACATTCTTTTTAGTACAAGTTGAGAAACATTTAAACAATTTTTGAATATTCATTCTATGTGCTTGTCATACATACTGCCAGAATTGATCAGTATAACCAGATCCTGGCCACACCTGTCCAGGTGGCATGAGGATTTGTCACTCTACGCCCCACAGTGTCCTGGCTTCCCCCCTACCTCAACTCATCTTTTCTTATGGGAAGACAAGGAGCCTCTTTTCCAGAGTGTGATGGGAGCCATTGGGCTCCATGGCTGAAATAAAAAAAAATCACTGAAGCCTGTGTGAAGAGGCTTGTGTTAAACTGGATATATTAAGTGCTGAGTGAACCTGCCTGTTTCCCAACCTGCAGTCCATTACTTATACATTTTACACAATACCCTTCACCCTCTAACGAAGATTGGGGGGGGGGGTGGAGCAATTTGTCTCCTCCCCCCGGAGAAGAGATTGGTTGGTTCCGTGGAACCATCCAGAAAAGGGGATGGGGCTGGCCTTACTGTAGGGCAACCCCTTTACCCTCATTCTGCTTGTGAGCATCACCCACCACTCCCACCCTTTGACAGTATAATTATTGGTCGCCCATCAGGACCGGGTAGGAATTTTTCCCCTCTTATGTTCTGGGAGGGTTTTTTGCCTACCCTATACTGTTCTTTAGGGGCTAGCTGGGATGGGCGGTTTATAAATAGACTTAGCGTAAATAGATTAGAAATACAAAGGCTGGTGTATACCTAAGGCACCCCTTAAGGGTGTGGGCGATAACACAAACGCTCACCTAGAGGTTAACTTTAGGGGGTGAGGTGATTTAGAATGGCCCAGAAATGGGGAGAGTGTGGTCTCAATAATTGAGAGAGATTTCTCCAGAAGTTTCCCTTACAGGTTGCCTGGGTTTAAATCTCCAGGGGACCCAGGTATTACGTGAGTTGTAGACTATACAAGACACTACCTCGGCTTTGACACACCAAGTTGAACTGACACCTAAAGTAGTTGAGTTGAAAGTTAAATAGGTAACATTCAATAAAGTTGCCCAAATTTTAAATCTATATTATGTTGTCTGTCTTGGTATTTCGGGGGATTGGAAGACAAATCTATGCTTCAAGGAACCACTAGAGTCCATTATTAACTGCCATTTCTTATACAGGATTCTGTGGGTCACAATGATGGAAGCAAGCAAGTATATTCCTTTTATAGGATTGTGTGGACCATAGTGATGGAACCAAGTATATAATCAGTTCAATCTGAAATCAAATAAGCAATTAACCAATAGAAATAAACGTTTAATAGAAACAATTTAATCTGTTTAGTTAATTATTAATGTTGAAAAATCCAATTGAGTTATATTTACTTTAGAAAGGAGAAAATTTAACTAGTAAGCTAATATTACATTAATGTTAAAACATAATGTTTGATGTAATGTTTAAATTTAACTTAAATGTAAACACTTTAATGTAAACATAATAGTTAAATATTTAAATTTAAGTTAAATGCCTGCATTAAAATCCTTACTAGAATGAAGCTGAAAAATGCCATATGTGATTCAAGCTGACTTATTGCTATATTACTACTTCATGCTTGCATCCCTTTAACTGTTCTAAGGCTATAAGTTTCAAAATTCAATTTTCTGGGACAGACATGGAATACAGGAAAGCCTCCTGAATGGGAGGAATACAATTATTTATTTATTTCCACCATTTCTACCCCGCATCTTCTCAACCCCCGAGGGGGGACTCGGAGCAATGGCAACAATTCAATGCCCAAAACACAGTAAACATATAATAGAAACCACAACAGTCAAAAATTTAAAATACATAAAATACAGTTAACATTAAAATACATTAAAATATAATTAGCATTAAAATATATCAAATACATTCACACAGGTTAAAACAGTATTCCGTCATAACAGAAGCATTAGATCATGTCCACGAGTTTTCCATTTCAATCCCATCTAAAGTGCTGTATCGTGCTATTGTGCAAACTCCTGGTCCCATAACCAGGATTTCACTTTTTTCCTGAATGTCAGGAGGGATGAGGTGGATCGTATATAAATAGGGAGCTCATTCCACAGATGGGGAGCCACCACCGAGAAAGCCCTATCTCTCATCCCCCCAACCGCATTTGAGAAGTTGGCGGGAGCGAGAGCAGCGCCTCCCCGGATGATCTTAGATTACGAGGTGGGACATAGCAGCTGATGCGTTCAGACAAGTAAGTTGGGCCAGAACCGTATAGAGCTTTAAAGGTCAAAACCAGCACATTGAATTGAGCTCGGAATGGGACAGGCAGCCAGTGGAGCTGACACAACAGCGGGGTAGTATGCTCCCTGTATGTAGCTCCAGTTAGTAGTCTGGCTGCCGCCCGCTGGACTAACTGCAATTTCTGAACTGTCTTCAAAGTCAGCTCCGCGTAGAGTGCGTTGCAGTAATCTATTTGGGATGTGACCAGAGCGTGGACGACCGTAGCCAGATCAGACTTCCCAAGGTACGGATGTAGCTGGTGCACGAGTCTTAACTGTGCAAAAGCTCCCCTGGCCACCACCGAGACCTGGGGTTCCAGGCTCAGCGATGAGTCCAGGATCACTCCCAAGCTGCGAACCTGCGTCTTCAGGGGGAGTGTAACCCCATCCAACACAGGCTGTAACCCTATACCCTGTTTGGCCTTATGGTTTTATCTGTTAGTATATAACTGTTTTTAATTGTATTTTATATTGTGGGCACTGGTTGCCCTGTGTAAACCGCCTTGAGCTGCCTTTGTGCTGAGAAGGGCGGTATAGAAATATCTCAGCATTATTACTTTGCGAACAAAGATTCTTAGGAAGGACTCATCCCACGCTTTTTATAAGCACGCTGATGACTAAAAAGGCCAATCTGAGATAGGCAAGTTCGGTTTCAGAAAGGACCTCTGTCTTGTCTGGATTAAGTTTCAATTTGCTAGCCCTCATCCAGTCCGACACAGCAGCCAAGCACCGGTTCAAAGTCTGGACAGCCTTCTTGGTGACAGGTGGGAAGGAGTGACAGATCTGGACGTCATCTGCATACAGATAACACCTTACTCTGAAACTCCGAATGATCTCTCCCACGGTTTCATGTAGATGTTAAATAACATCGGGGACAGTACTGAACCCTGAGGGACTCCACAAGACAATGGTTGTGGAGCCGAACAGGTGTCACCCAATGACACCTTCTGGGTACGACCTTCCAGGAAGGATTGGAGCCACTGCAAAGCAGTACCCCCAAGCCCCATGTCTCCAAGGAGACCCAGAAGGATACCATGGTCAACGGTATCGAAACACACTCCCCTGTCAAGTTCCCGGCGTAGATCATCTACCAAGGCGAACAAGGCTGTTTCAGTACCATGTCCCAGCCTAAAGCCAGACTGTGCTGGATCAAGATAATCAGTGTCTACCAAGAACCCCTGGAGTTGCGAAGCCACCACACGTTCCATGACTTTTCCCAAATAGGGGAGATTGGAAACTGGCCGATAGTTCACTAATTGAGTGGGATCCAGTGATGGTTTTTTCAACAGCAGTTTTATAACAGCTTGTTTTAAGCTGGCTGGAATTTTGCCCTCCTGTAAGGAGGCATTAACCACCACCTTCACCCACTCTGCCAAACCCCCTCTGGCTTCTTTGATCAGCCAGGATGGGCAGGGGTCTAGGATGCATGTGGTAGGCCTCGCTTCTACAACTCTTTATCATTCATTGTTTTACAACATTTACCCTCGTAATGGACTAAACACTTATATATTTCGGTTCATTAGTATTGCCTCTTATTTAATTAATTGCTAACATAATCAATACTTGCATTCCAGAATGAAGTTAATACTGAAATTCCAATTGCTTTAGTTAAAAAATAAATATAATTGTTGGTCTTGTTTAATAGAACGTTTTCAATGTAATTGATATCTTAATTGAATACAACTAGTTAATTGAATACAACTAGTTAATTTCTTTATCTGGCAACCTTAAAGATATGTGAGCATGTACAGACAACATGGAATTAATTAGGACTGAAGAAAAACTAATAGGCAGAGATGTTAGTTGTTAGTTAGTTGTTGGTTCCTTGAAGTTTTAAGTTACAGGGGGATTGATTTTAATATCACATTTAGAAGGAACTTGACAGTCAAAGTGTTCCAGCAATAGAACAATTTGCCTAGAGAGGTGATGGAACAACTTGAAAAAGAGATTGGGCAGATATCTATCTACTGGGCATCGTTTAGCTCAGGGCTGTTCAACTGGCGGCCCGGGGCCAGATCCGGCCCCGTAGCCTGTTGGACACGGCCCCACCTATGCCCTCAGCCGCCATTTTTAAATTTTAAAAATCGATTTTAAAAAAATGGCGGCCGGGGGAGGGGAGGCGGGGCAGGGAGGAGGAAGAGAGCTAGCTCCTCCTTTCGGCGCCCCCTCCCTACCTAGGGCGGGGAGCCGCCGAAAAAGGGCAGAAGGCGGCGCCAAGAGCAGCGCGTCACAGGCCTGGCGTGACGCGCTGCCCCTGGCACCTACTACTCCTCCGGCGGCGGCCCCGGCCTAGGAAGGAGGGGGCGCCGAAAGGAGGAGTAGGCGGTGCCAAGGGGCAGCGCGTCACGCCAGGCCTGTGACGCTGCCGTTGGTGCCGCCTTCTGCCCTTTTTCGGCGCCCCCTCCTTCCTAGGGCAGGGAGCTGCCGAAAAAGGGCAGAGGGCGCCACCAAGAGCAGCGCGTCACAGGCCTGGCGTGACGCGCTGCTCTTGGCACCGTCTACTCCTTCTTTTCGGCGGCTCCCGGCCTAGGAAGGGGGGGCGCCGAAAAGGAGGAGTAGGCGTGCCAAGGGCAGCGCGTCACGCCAGGCCTGTGATGCGCTGCCGTTGGCGCCGCCTCTGCCTGCCTTTTTGGCGGCCCCCGGCCTAGGAAGGGAGGGGCGCCCAAAAGGAGAGAGTAGGCGGTGCCAAGAGCAGTGCGTCACGCCAGGCCTGTGACGCGCTGCTCTTGGTGGTGCTGCCCTCTTTCGGCGGCTCCCCTGCCCTAGGAAGGGGGGGCGCCGAAAAAGGGCAGAAGGCTTGTGACGCGCTGCTCTTGGCGCCGCCTACTCCTCTTTTTTCGGCGGCTTTAGGAGGGGGAGGGGCCTAGGCTGGGGGCAGGGCCTGGGGGCGGGGCCTGGGGCGGGGCCGAGCGGCCCCGCAGGTCATCAGTAACCTCTTATCCGGCCCTGGACCCGCCAGAAGTTGGACAGCACTGGTTTAGCTGAAGATCCTGCACTGAGCAGACGTTTAGACTTGATGGCATGAAGCTCCTTCCAATTCTATAATTCCATATGGGCAGGACAGTGCTAATCACCTTTCATCAGTTCCAGCCACTGGCTTTCTCCAGTGGTGGTCAAGATAATGGTCAATGACAGAATGTAAGGCATTTGGTTCATGCAAACAGAATGGATAACTTGGATTTCCATAAATCTGCAGGCATTGTATGTTGGTACCCACAAATTGCATGAGATATAACTGTGGCACTATCGAAAGTAGAAGGAGCAGAAAGAAATATTAAAGTTACGTTAATTGGGAATGCAGCATTTTACAAGGATAGTGTTATCATTAGACAATATGAAGTGGCTGCTTCAAACAACAAAAATTGGAAGCTGTTGACCCTATTATTGGAGAAAGGTGGGGTATAAATTCAGCAAATAAAATTAGAGTGATGATCAGGTTTGGAGGCAGAGCTGTGTGTGGCGTTCTTTGTCTCTTCTATATACTCTAGCAAGCATATTGCTATTAGGTATAGGAATTTATTTCATGAAGCTTCTATTCCATGACAGTCGTGAGTGCAGTAATATCAGATACAAACCTTGTTATCACAGCTCCCATCCGCATAACCATTTCTCCGAATTGGGGACGCCACTGAGCCTAAGATTGTGCTTGCCGGCGTGTCTGCATTCCACTCCCTTACTGGATTACATCGGGGTGGGATTACAAATACCCATTGGGGTGCAACACCATTTCTACTCCGTCCTCTCATCCCACCTATTAATTGGTGAACTTACTTATTTGACATTGATTCCTATGTGAGCTACTCCAATTGTGGGATTGAATTTTTGTTAAGTTTTGGCACCCGACTTGGGTTGATGGCTAGACCCCTTCCAGTCCGGCTTCCGTTCAGGCCATGGGACGGAGACTGTCCTGGTCTCCATCACAGACCTACTCCGTTGCCACTTGGACCGAGGTGGATCGGCGCTGCTCGTGTTATTGGACCTCACGGCAGCGTTTGATACCGTCGATTACTAACTTTGATACACCGCCTGGCGGTGGCGGGGTGAGGGGGACAGCCCTCAACTGGCTGTCCTCCTTCCTCCAACGCCGCCAGCAGCGAGTGAAGTGGGGAGGGGCGGTCTCCGGAGGCTCACCGCTGAGTTGCGGGGTGCCTCAGGGGGCGATCCTCTCCCCGCTGTTATTTAACATCTATATGCGACCACTCGCCCAACTGGTACGGAGTTTTGGGCTGGAGTGTCATCAGTACGCTGATGATACCCAGCTCAGTCTGAGGTTGGACCCCGGGGCCGTCTCTGTACCCGATAATTTCCATCTTTGCCTTGAAGCCGTTACTGGATGGCTGCGAGCCAGTAAGTTGAAGGTGAACCCGGCGAAGACGGAGAACTTGTGGCTGGGCCGCCCGGGGGGGTGGTGACCCAGTTGCCAACTTTCGATGGTGTGGCCCTCTGCCCTCAGCCATCGGTAAAAGTCTGGGGGTCCGGCTGGACGCCCACCTGTCCATGGAGGAGCAGATTGGCTGCACCTGCAGGACAGCATTCTACCACCTACGGTTGGCTGCGCCTGGCTCCCTACCTCTCCCAACGCGACCTTGCTACGGTGATCCAAGCCACGGTCATCTCGAGGCTCGATTACTGTAATGCGCTCTACATTGGCCTTCCCGTGTCGATGATCCGGACGCTTCAGCTAGTGCAGCACGCCGCAGCCCGCTCCTCCTGGGTGCTGCAAGATCTGACCGCGCGACCCCACTCCTGCGCGAGCTGCACTGGCTTCCGATTGAATTCGGGTCCTCTTCAAGGTGTTAGTTCTCACCTTTAAGGCCATCTATGGTTTGGGGCCAGTGTACCTGAGGGAGCGACTTACCCCTTATGTGCCCGCGAGATCACTGCGCTCTGAGGAGCTTAACCTCCTTGAGGTGCCTTCCCTTGGAACCTGCAGACTGGCCACTACACGGCGGAGGGCATTCTCTGTAGCTGCCCCAAGTCTCTGGAACGGCCTCCCGGAGGAGATCCGCGCCATCCGCGCTCTTCTGCCCTTCCGCAAGGCCTTGAAGACTTGGCTCTTTAGGAAGGCGTTTGGCCCTTAACTCAACCACACTGTGTGCCATGCCGCCTATCCCCCCCCCCCCCAGATTCTTATCTCGCCCCCCCAGCCTTCGCTGAGGGCTAGTGTTTTTAATATGTTTTAACTGCTTTGATGTTTAATGTGTTTTAACTGTTTAATCTGTTTTATTACTCACGGTGTTTATGCTTCTTCTGTAAACCGCTCTGAGCTCCGGAGTGAGCGGTATACTAAATCGAAGTTAATAAATAAAATAAATAAATATATTTAATTTGCCTGAAACTCCTTCGGAGTAATTATTCAATACAAAATACCTTCTAAATTCAGTGTTCTGATACTTTCTTCCTGGTTCTGCAGTGACCACGCCCGTTGTGTTATATTTTAGAAGAGATATGGCCCCATTGCACAAGATAAGTGATGGAAACTTTGTAGTATGGGTCACTATTGATGGGTTTGGCCCATCAATGGTGGAAGATGGATTAATCACAGGGAGGAGTGATGCTCACAGTGTTATGTCGTTCCAAAGGTGATTGATGGTACTGCTTCAATGCCAGTTTGCCTTTCTCATGAGATAAAGTCCATAGTGAAAGCAACATTGAAGAAAGATTCAATTGCTAGTGCAGATGGTTCCTATCTGTGGAGATAATGGGTGGATGAGGCCACCATGTTATCTCTAATTTCAGATAACAAAAAATATGATTGATTGGCCATGTCTTTCAGGGAGAATGCTAACTGATGTTTTAATCTATTATATATTTATTGGATTTCTTTCTGCTCTTTATGGTATCGTTTATTTTCCATAACTTTTTAAAAGTGTTACTTCTCACCATCAGAAGAGGAATTAATACACTATTATTGAACGGAGTATTTGAATTTTGCCTTGTACTGCACCTGTTCAGTTAAAATTTCTTTGAAAATCTGGACAACACATGAATATGTGAATGTCTTGAGGTTGCTTTGAGAAGTGCATCTTCTCAGTCTTTCTTGAGAAATTAGCTGATGGATTGGTTTCTACATGCGACTTTTGTACCTGATTCAACCATACAGTGCATGGATTTTTCTACCACTCAACTGCGCATGTCTTCCAATTCAGGTGTTATAACAACAACCCTTCGACTTCCAGGGTTCCACATGCTATTTGGCAAGAAAAGCTGCTTGGTTTGGAAATAGAAGTCCTTAACAATACGTATGCAATGAAAAATGCAAAACTACAGATATCTCTTCACAACTACAATCATTCCATGTAAGACTTAGAAAAATGGAATGAAATTTTGGGAGGACAAACATGTCAAGAAAGGTTATTTCATAACAAACAGTATAGATTACTGCAACACTCTCCACATGGGGCTGCCTTTGAAGACTGTTCGGAAGCTTCAATTGGTCCAACGAACAGCAGCCAGGTTGATAACAGGAGCGGCACTCAGGGAGTGCACAACTCCTTTGTTGCGCCAGCTCCACTGGCTGCCAGTCTGCTACCGGGCACAATTCAAAGTGCTGGCTGTAGCCTTTAAAGCCCTAAATGATTCTGGCCCATCTTACCTGTCCGAATGCCTCTCTCCCTATGAACCACCCATGTGTTTAAGATCGTCTGGAGAGGCCCTGCTCTCAGTCCCGCCTTCTTCGCAAACCCCATTGGCGGAGACGAGAGACAGGGCCTTCTCAGTGGTGGCCTCTCGGTTATGGAATGGCCTACCTAGGGACATTAGATCAGCCTCCTCCCTCCTAACATTTTGAAAGAAAGTTAGACGTGGCTGTTCAAGCAGGCTTTTGCAGATGAAATATAACTATTTAATTGTGATCATGGAATGATATGACAATGCGATGGAAAATTGTTTTAATCATAAAATGCAGGGAACTGTTTTTTTATTTAAAAAAATTAATTGTTTATTGTTTTATCTGTTAGTATATAACTGTTTTTAATTGTATTTTATATTGTGGGCACTGGTTGCCATGTGTAAACCGCCTTGAGCTGCCTTCAGGCTGAGAGGGGCGGTATAGAAATATCTCAGCATTATTACTTTGCGAACAAAGATTCTTAGGAAGGACTCATCCCACGCTTTTTATAAGCACGCTGATGACTAAAAAGGCCAATCTGAGATAGGCAAGTTCGGTTTCAGAAAGCATAGCAGAAAGTCTCCTTGGGTGATGTTGTTTCCAAGTTGTGGTTCTTTCTGAGTTGTCATTTCTCTTTGAGATCTGTTCGGCGTGTCTTCTTGAAAGAGGCTGCAGCATTATGGATAGTGCGTCTCCATGCCTCCCGATGTGAGGCCAGGGTGGACCATTGTTGGTGATCAATCTGGCCAAGCCTGAGATGTTGTTTCAGGGAGTCCTTATATCTCTTTTTGGGCGTGCCTCTCTTGCGCCGACCTGTGGCAAGTTGACCATAGAGTAGTATCGTTGGGAGGCGGTAGTCCTCCATCCTAGAGATGTGCCCTGCCCAGCGCAGCTGTGTTTTCAATAGCATGGCCTCAATGCTGGTGATCCCTGCTTGCTTAAGGACAGCACCATTTCTCACATAGTCAGTCCAGTGTATATTTAGGATTGTGCAAAGACAGCGCTGATGAAAGCGTTCGAGGAGTCGTAGGTGTTGGCGATAGGTGACCCATGTTTCAGACCCATAAAGGAGAATAGACAGTACGATAGCTCTGTACACACTGAATTTTATGCTTTGCCTTAGGTGCTTATTGCTCCAGACTCTTTTGAGAAGCCTACTGAATGCACTATATGCCTTTGCTAATCTGTGATCTATCTCTTTATCAATCTTGGCGTCTGAAGAGATGATACTTCCCAGGTAGGTGAACTGCTGAACAGACTGAAGCACAGACTTGCCTATACTGACTTGGGGATGATGGTGTTCTTCCTGTGGTGCAGGCTGGTAGAGAACTTCCGTTTTCTTCAGGCTGACTTCCAGCCCAAACAGCTCTGCAGCTGTTGCAAAGCAGGGCGTTAGGGGCTGCAGAGCTGCTTCTGTATGGGCGACAAGGGCAGCATCGTCTTAGTCTTAGTGTGAGCCCTCAGATGGCTTAAGTTGATAGCGTATATATATGCCGTCTTCTTCTTCGAGGTCTGCCTTAGGCCTTTGGAGCATCATGCTGAAGAAGATTATAAAGAGGGTTAGTGCAAGAACACAACCTTGTTTCACTCCATTAGTTATTAGAAAGGGCTCTGAGAGAGCATCGCCATATCTGACTTGACCATGCTGGCCCTCATGTAACAGGATAATCATTTTGAGGAATTTGGGGGGACATCCTAGACGTTCCAAGATCTGCCACAGAGCTTTTCTGCTCACAGTGTTGAAGGCTTTGGTGAGGTCGACAAATGTTACATCAAGTCCGTTGTTCTGCTCTCTACATTTCTCTTGCAGTTGTCTAAGGGCAAAAACCATATATGTGGTGCTCCTATTAGCTCTGAAACCACATTGGCTTTCAGGAAGAAGTTCTTCTGCAATAGCAGGAACTAATCTGTTCAGGAGTATCCTTGCAAGGATTTTTCCAGCAATGGAGAGCAATGTTATACCTCGATAGTTTGAGCAATCAGATTTTGTTCCTTTTTTCTTATACAGGGTGATAACTGCATCTCTGAGATCTGATGGCAGTTCACCTTTTCCCCAGAAACACACAAGGAGCTCATGGAATTTAGCATGATGTACATGACCTCCCTGTTTCCAAGCTTCAGGTGGGATTTCATCTATCCCGGCTGCCTTGCCATTTTTCATCTGCTGTGTGGCCTCAAGGGTCTCTTCCAGAGTGGGCGGTGTGTCCAGCTCATTTTTCATTGTTTGTTGTATCATGTGTTGGATAACTGAACCTTGGACTATAAAAATATAGTAAATAAATAAATAAACAAATGGGTGCTGAGCTAAAGAATGGACACTATGATTACAGATGATACTTCTAATAGTAGCATCTGGCATGATTGTAAGTCCACTGAATCATAAGCTAAGACTACAAAAAAGACCATCCACTGTATTAAATCAGAACAGTAAAATCAATAACATTTGATTTCAAATGGAATGTTGTGACCTAAACATTTAAGCCAACATCAGTATTTGAAAACTGGCATCTGGGCATTGATTTTAAATCATAGGATTGTATAGACCAAAGGGATTGCTAGCAAAGAAGCAAGCAAGATCCTGAGTGACAAAAGGGATTCCAGTGGTATACAAAATTAAGACAGCTTTGCTCAATAAGCAGTTTTCATATCTGAGGTAAGGAAAAACTCTTAGAGCATGTCAGTATTTTTAAGAATACGGCAAGAGCTTCTGTAAATTATGTAGGGGCTATCTCTGCCTAGTAGGCAGCTGTGACTGAAAACAAAAATTATAGAAATGACTATTAAGATGTCTACTTAGCCATGATTTCACATCCATTACACTCATGTGCTGCGATGTCCTTTCCTGAATTTTTCTTAAATTGCTAATATCGTAAGTATTTTCAAAAAGATATCTACATATGTAAAGCATGATTTTTCCTGAACTGCACAAGTGGTTTTCTGCAGATTACAATTGCTGTTAACTTGTGCCATGGCATTGGGTGGCTTTATTTATATGTTTTGGATCCACCTTCTGTGTTTGCTGGGTGTGTGTGCTTTGTGTAACAATGGGAGGAAAGGCTGGTTTTATTATTATTATTATTTCGACTTCTAACCCACCACTCCCCGGAGGCTCGGGGCGGTTCACAAGAAGCATAAAAGCGAAAAGTACAATACACAAAGGAACACACAATACACTATACAATAACACAAGGAGGGAGGGGGAAAGGGATACAGGGCTGATCAACCACAGGTCCGCCGGTGCTCCAGTCGTCCAGGACGGGCTCCTTCAGGCACTCCAGTCCTCCAGGGGCGGGCTCCTTGGCGCTCCAGTCCTCCAGGGGCGGGCTTCCGGGCCCAGTCCTCCAGGGGCGACTCCTTCTGGTGCTCCAGTCCACCAGGGGCCTTCCGGTGCTCCAGTTCGAGGGCGGGCTCCAGTCCTCCAGAGGCGGGCTCCTTCTGGCACTCCAGCTCCAGGGGCGGGCTCCTTCAGGGGCCAGAGGTGGGCCTTCTGGTGCTCCAGTCCTCAGGGGCCCCATTCCTCCAGAGGCAGGCTCCTTCCGGTGCTCCAGTCCTCCAGGGGCGGGCTCTTCCTCAGCCTCCTTCCTCCTCTTAGTTGGCTTTGGGGGGGGGGGAGAAGCAGCAGCGTTTCCTCCTTCTCCTCCTGAGGTGGCAGGCAGATGTAGTAGCAACAGCCAGGAGACAGGTGTTTTAAAGTTTTGGACCAAAGAAATCAAACATTGTAGAAAAATTTCTAGGTGTGGGAGCAGGCATTCATTATTTCCCTTCTCATGCAGGAGGGGAAAAAATCATGTTGCAGTTGCCCATTTTAGAACAGAATGACTCACCAAGCTGAGACACCCTTTCTCCTCAAGAGGGAATGTTTTAGTGAAAATTCTTTACATCTTCTATTCTCTGTATATATATTCAAATTAAATGAGCTATGTGTAGGGTATTGAATGCTACAATGTTCTCCTGGATATAAATAAAACTACATTCCCACAACTTACATAGCATATAGCTGCACATTAGAAAGACAAAAACAGGAATACATTTTGTTTCACAGTATTCACCATGGGCCTTAACCTCATGTTGTCCTGATGTTGACTGAATTAGTGGCACAGGTCCCACACGCAACTGTGTCAATTTTCCCCTAAGACTTCCAGCACCATTCAACAGATTACTCCACCTCAGGGTACAGGTAAACTGCCGCCACCAGATTGTTAAATGTGCCAAAAGCTTAGTGGGCTTAAACATCACAGCATCCATAACAGCTGCCAAGTGAATTTTCTACATTTCTTTCATCATTCTTTTATACAAATCCATAAACATAATACAAAACAGCTGATCAGAAACTGCAGTAGTGGGGAGAAAGGTGTCATTTGATAATATAGCATTCTGTTGTTCAAATTTAGACTCCAAAGTGTGAATGAACACTCTTATCCTGTCCAGCTGTAGTGAGCATATTATATGCACATCCCAAATCATTAAGTAATTGCTGACTAACCATAGGAATAAAGAGATCAGACACAGAGGTTGAGTTAAAATGGGCCACTTCATTTTATGGATAATCTATTTAACTTTTAACTTAGCATGGGTGTAACTGACATGACAATTATTATTATATTTATTTATTAACTTTATTTATACCCTGCACCCATCTCCCCAAGGGGACTTGGGGTGGCTTACATAAGACCAAGTCCAATAAATCAGAATAACAAAACATAGCAATTGTAAAAAAAAAAACCATACAGACAATAAAACTCAAACACATGCAATAACAGACCATTTAAAACCATTTTGGGCGGGCCAAAGGTGAATGTTAAAATTTTAAAATAAATAAACACTGGGTGCAGACAGAGGTAGTTTGCATATAGTCAGAAGGCTTCGAGGATACTGTGAGGCAGACATACAACAGGTAATTAAAATGCTTCTAAGGACTTTGCAAAGAATGAAAACAGCAGGGCGTTGTTTACTTCATTTAGGGAAGGCACATTGGAACAGCCACGTCTTCAGGCTCCTCCTAAAGACTGCCAGAGTGGGGGTTTGTCTGATCTCCTTGGGGAGCACATTCCAGAGTTCCAAGACTCCACTAGACTTCCTCCTCAGCTTCCTCTGGGTAAAACACATGAGCCCCAAGAAAACCCAAAATGCTGGGTTCTCTCTGAACAGCTGTCTACTGGGAAGTTATCCTGAAAACTTCTCCCCAAAATTTTCAATCCTCAGGCCAATCTCAAGGGCAGTATCCTTCCTTATTCCCCTATATATACAACCTAAAGAGGTGATTGTTCTGTGATTCCAGAGCCCCCTCTTTTACCAAATAGTTGCCATAAGCGTTCACCAAATTCCTACTTCTCTCTTGCCACTATTTGCCAAGTGATTATCTATTGAAGACACCACCACAAGCCAGTTATCACAATCACCGATCTACAGTGCAGGATAGATTTTTTAAAAATGAAGGGAAGAAAAATTCCTACCTTAACCAGAAAAGTTTACACTGGACCAGAAGCAAGAGAGCCGGTGACAGCAAAAATCAGCAGAGACACCCACAATGATCAAGGACTCAGGTGGAACTTGTGTGGTGGTGGTGGTGACATGGGGACAGTTTATTCTCTGGGCTGATGAGTGCAGGGAAAAGGTAATGGAATCAGTGTTCAATCTCAAGAGTGGACTGGACTAAACTGGATGTGATTCTGCTGTCCAAATGTCCCTGAACTGGCAAAATCCAGAGTATCAACAGATTTTGCTGCAAATAGGACTCTTCATGACCTCATGGACCAGCCCACGCCAGAGCTCCCTGTCAGCCATGGCCTCCCCCAGATCCTTCAAAGAAGCTAGTCACTTCAATGATATCATCCATCCATCTTTCTCTTGATCTGTCCCTTTTCCTTTCCATTTTCCCCAGCATCATTATCTTCTCCAAGCTTTCCTGTCTTCTCATTAGGTGGCCAAAGTACTTCATCTTTGCCTATAATATCTTTCCCTCCAGTGAGCAGTCAGGCTTTATTTTCTGGAGTATGGACTGGTTTTATCTTCTTGTGGTCCAAGGCACTCTCACAATTTTCCTCCAACACCACAGTTTAAAAGCATCTATCTTCCTTCGCTCAGCCTTCCATATTGTCCAGTTTTCGCATCCATAGGTTACTACGGGGAATACCATTGCTTTAACTATGCAGATCTTCATTGCTAGTGTGATGTCTCTACTTTTAACTATTTTATTGAGATGAAGCTTTCTCACCTTAGCACAGCTGAGGTGAGAGAGATGTTTGCCTCCACCACCTCCGAGAGACTTAGTTCTGTTTGGGAACTATTTGAAGGGGGCGGAATCAGGCCTTTTGCACTGACCTGCCCCCTTCCTCCATTTTGGAACCAAGCGTCGACCCACCACTCCCGCCCATTACACAGTTTAGTATAGTTGCCATTAGGGACCTGGGTAGGAATTTCCCCCCTCTTATGTTCTAGGAGGGTTTTTTCGCCTACCCCATACTGTTACAGGGCAAATTGGGACGGTGTGTCATTAAATAGGCGATCACGGAAAACAGTTAGGAAAAGCTAAATTTGGTATACGTCCAAGACACCCCCTTCAGGGGTGAATGCCATTAACTAAAATACTCACCTAAAGTTCAATTGGATGAGGTGAGGGAAATTCTAACGGTCTAAAATTGATAGAGTCGGGTCTCAGATATCCTGAGAGAGACTTCTCCAATACATTCCCCTTAGAGGTTGCCTGGATTTGCATCCCTGGGGACCTGGGGGTTCTGGCCTTAACTAACCGAGGGTTAGGCCGGATGGGACGTTACCTCTGATTTGGCACCAAGTTCTAAATCCATAGATTTAAATTCAGCAAAGTTCAATCGGTAACAATTAATAAAAGTTGCCCATATTTAAACCCAAATACTGTTGCGTGGTCTCGTTATTTCGGGGGTTGGCAGGCAATGGTAATTGCTCTCCTCCCAAGAAGTAAACATCTTCTGATTTCCTGACTGCAGTCTGCATCTGCAGTAATCTTTGCGCCTAGAAATGCAAAATCTGCCTCTATTTTCTCCCTATGTTTGCCAATTATCAATCAGTCCGGTTAATAACCTTGGGATTTTTATATTTAACTGCAACCCAGCTTTTGCACTTTCTTCTTTCACCTTGGTTAAAAGGCTCCTCAGCTTCTCCATGCTTTCAGCCAGCAAAGTGGTATCACTCTTTTCTACACTGGGACCCAAATATTGCTCTTCATGTGACTTCCCTTCATCTTTATAACTAGCATGGCCACCAGCAATTTTAACTCCAGCCTTGGATTTGTCAAGTTCCGCATATTGCATGATGTGTCCTGCATTCAAGTTGAATAGGTCGGGTGAGAGTATACAGCCCTGCCATACTCCTTTCCCAATCTTGAACCATTTGGTTGTTCTGTGATCTGTTCTTACTGTTGCTACTTGATTGTTATACAGATTCATTAGAAGACAGATAAGGTGTCTTGGTATCCCCATACCACTAAGAACTTGCCACAGTTTATTATGATCCATGTAGTCAAAGGCTTTAGAATAGTCAATGAAACAGAAATAGACTCCCCCCCTTTCTCCATTACCCAGCAGACATTGGCAATTTGTTCTCTCGTTCCCCTGTCTTTTCTAAACCCAGCTTGTACATTTGGCAACTCTCACTCCATTTATTGTTGGAGTCTACCTTGCAGGAACTTGAGCATTATCTTACTGGCATGTGAAATAAGTGCCACTGTATGAAAGTTTGAGCATTCTTTAGCATTTCCCTTTTTTGGTATGGGGATATAAATTGATTTTTTCCAATCTGATGGCCATTACATCAGCAGCAAGGAGCTTGGAGGAAATGGCAGTGTTTGTCTACTGCAGGCTGCCTTTGACTTCAGCTCTTGGTGACTGGCTCCTTGCAGACTCTGGCCCTGACTGTCTGGCTGAAGCAAGGCCCAGCAGAAACACCTGTTGCCTCCTGAGGCTGGGGCATAAAAGGAAGACTCCAGTGGGTGCCCAGTCACACGGCACCATCCAAGAGAGGCAGAAAACATCGGCAGCAGGGAGCTTGGAGGAAATTGCAGTGTTTTTCCACTGGAGGCTGTCTTTGACCTTAGCCCCTGGTGACTGGCTCCTTACAGACTCAGGCCCTGACTGCCTGGCTGAAGCAAGGCCCAGCAGAAACACCTGGTGCCTCCTGAGCACCATCCAAGAAAGTCAAAGAAGACCTTGGGACAGTAGTTCTTGGTCTGTGGGTCACCAGGTGTTTTGGCCTGCAGCTCTCAGAAATCCTAGCCAATTTATCAGCTATTAGGATTTTTGGGAGTTGGGGGCCAGTGCATCTGGGGACCCATGGGTTGGGAGGCATTGCTATAGGATCATGACAGGGGAAGGGTGAGGCCCTAGTAAGGTGCTTAAAGGCTTGGTACAATGTGTTATTTCTGTATGGGGTTATTACAGTTTAATGGTTTTTAATGGAATTTATATGCTTATTGTTTCTAGTGATTTTATGTTGTTTTATATGGTTTGTATAATGAGGCATCAAAGTTTTGCCTAGATGTATGTTGTATGCCACTCTGAGTCCCCTGAGGGGTGAGAAGAGCAGGATAGAAATAAATAAATAAATAAATAAATTCTTGTGTTCCATATTTGCTGCCATATGGCATGCATCATCTTGACAGCATCCTCTTTCAAGATTTTAAACTGTTCAGCTGGGATCCCCGTCATCTGCTACCTTGTTATTAGCAATGCTTCTTAAAGCCCATTCAACCTCACTCCTCAGGATGTCTGGTTCTCACCACACCATCAAAACTATCCTCTATATGATCATCCTTCCTGTACAGATCTTCTGTATAGTCTTGCGCCTTTTCTGGATCTCTTCCGTTTCTGTTAGGTCTCTGTCATCTTTGTTTTTGATCATGCCCAAGTGTAAATGTGCCCATACTCTTCCACATAAGACACTTTCAAAACCATAGAAAGTACAGGAAAAATGCTACTGTAAAGCAGGAGAAGTAATAACAATCTTATCAGGCCAGGAGTTATTTAAGACAAAAGCTAGACTGAATTAAGATTGGCTTTATATATTTTGATGAAACATCATTTAAGCAAATTAAAGTTACACTCATTCTATTTGGATAGCTAAGGTGCCTGGAATTATTTTATGAACTAAAAATATTATGCTTAATTTCATTTCTTTGAATAACAGCATTACAAATATAGCAGTTCTTTTTCCATGTTACCATTCATTGTTTTAAATGACTTTCCCCATTGTTCAGTCTTTTCTTTTTTAAAAATTAAAATCTAGAAAAACTGACATTTAGTCAAACAAAAGCACATATTTCTTTGTAGATCATTACATACTATAGCATGTAATGATCTGCTGAATTTATTGCTACTATAAAGCTAATACATTTTTTTCTTGGGGAAAGTCATTTAAAACAAAACCAAGCTTAAAAATGTAAATGTGCATAATAGTTATGGCTCAATACAATTTAGATTCTAATGAAACACAGTGAAATATATTAATAAATTGTACTATATTTTAGAATGTAGAGAAAGTCAAAAGAAATATGTTTCAATGAGTAATCCAAGCAGCACTGTTTAATTAAATTACACCTTTTCTTTTTGTTCATGTGTGAATAATTTAATTTGTCAGACTCAGTGTCATTGGCAGTCATCTCTGGGTAGGCAATGCAGCGCCTTCAGATACCCTATGTCAACTCTGGCCAACACTGCCAATGAAAGGGTTTTTGAGAATTGGAATCTGAAAAATATACAACTGGGGCAACTTAGCCAGAAATTATTTATTTATTTATTTTATTCATTACATCCCATCTTTCTCCCAATAACGGGATCCAAGGCAGTTAAGCAACATATTGAGAAAGAATGCAAATAAAAGATTATACAAAAGGCCCATCAAAACTGTCCACTTAGGTTGGTGTGGATTTCGTTTCAGCCCTACAACAGTTAAATACTGCATTGGGCTGATCCTGTTTAATTCAAGGCAAGGCGACTTTAAAATTGAACCCTTTATTCCAAAACCTGGATCAATGAAGGATCTCTAGAGATAAAGGATATCTAAAATAATAGAACTGCAAGAAACCACAAGGGCCATTCAACACAATCCCTTGCATGTAAGAAAAAACAATCAAAGCATTCTTTTTTTTAAATTAAATTTTTATTGAAAGTTTTGGATACGTACAGATGGGGGGGGGGGTTGGGGGTAGGGCGAACTGGGGGTATAGGGGGTGAGGTGTAGAGAGGGGTGGGGTTAAGGGCGGTAGCGGTGGTAGACTGGTCAGGGATCTGGGAAGGATAGTAATGGATAAGGGTGTTGAGAAAGGATAGAAGTAGGGGTAACGAGTTTTCTTCTAGCTTCCTTTTTCTTGGGTTCTTCTTGTTTATCTTGTACAGTCCCTGTTTGGTATCCATTGTCCATTCCTTGTCCTTTAATATAGCTAGGTCTGTACCCCTTCATCTTCCTCAGTCCCTTTCTAACCATTCTCTTTAGGAGATTCGAGGCTTTTTACATCCATTTCCAGTTTGTCACATCTCAGATGACTAAAATACAACTCTAGAGGGTAAAGACACCTTTTCTTTAGATTTTTCTTTCCTTTTTTGTTGGGCTGTTCTCATCCCGCTTCTCTTCCTATTGGGCTGCGTCCCTATCTTTTTGTCTTTGTTCTTATCTGCAACCAGGGTGGAACTTTTGGAAGGTGCAACCTCTTCTTGGTTTTTCCCCTCTTCTCTATTTTGGTGGGCAGAAGTTTTGGAATCTTTCTTATTCAATCTTGGCACTTCCAGTTGAACTTCCTCTCTCTTTTTGAAATGGAGTTCGCTTTCTTCTGATGTTTCTTGCTGTTTTTTAATCTCTTCCCCTCTCATCACTCCACCTTCACGTATTGTTACGTTTTTTCACTTGGCCTGAGGCGCTTCTTTTCCATCTTCATAGAGGTTCATCAGCTCCCTCTTTGTGGGAAGTGTTTCTCCGGTTGGTTCTGTTCTTGCATGTTGGGAGTGCTCCTGGATCGCTTTGATCTGCCTCTCTTGCCTCGTCACTATAGAGTCGATCGTCTGCAGGAGTCCATCTTGAGCTTCCCCCAACCTTTGTATTTCTGTGAGAATGTCCCCCAAAGTTACCTCTTCCTCTTCTGGTCTCCTTCCCCGCCTTCTCTTCCTCTCTTCCGCTTCTGGGGCCCATTCATGTAGCGCCGCCATCTTTTTGCTGTCAGTTGTGCTTTACTCTGTTTTAGTATGTCTTTTTTCCCCTTCCAAGATGGCGCTCCCGCCGAAAAGCTCTTCTTCCTCCCTGCTCCTGGGGCTATCAGAGGTCATCCACCATTTTGGCACCCACCAGCTCTTTTCCTCCTTCACCCCCTTCCTTTGCCAGGAATGGTTGGCTGCCCCTCTGTATGCCCCGTTTGCTGGATTTTTATTGCTCTTTTCTTGGGGGCCCGATCCCCTTAATGTGGGGGGGGGGGTTCCGTGCAGCTGTTGGAAGCCCCGTTGTTTGCCCACACTCTTCCCTGCCGCCTCCAGTATCGCCTCCCCAGTGCCGTACGGGCCGCTGTTCCCCGTACTTACGACCTCCTTCCTCCTCGACTCTTCTGTAGCCTCCTGCCCTCTGCTTTAGGTGGGGGGGAGGGGGGAGGCCAGGCTGGGCTGGCAGTGAGTGCGGGTCACTGCCCGCTACCCGCTTCCCGGCTCGCTCGCCGCAGTGACGTCGGTCCGGGCCCTCTCAATCTCTCCCTCTTGGGGGGGAGATCTTTGAGCCGCCCGAACCCCGTCCGCCCGCTTTTTGGCTTGTCTCGGACGCTCGGTCCGCGAGGAGGGAGGGCGATCGCCCTCCAGCCCGAAAAGCAGGCGACACCCCAGGGAGCCCTAGAGTGCCCGTCCTGCCGCCATCTTCGCCTGGCCGGGAGAACCCCAATCAACAATCAAAGCATTCTTGATAGATTGTCATCTAGCCTCTGCTTAAAATGAGGTTCCACCATACGCCAAGGCTAGCATATTCCACTGTCAAATTGGTCTTACCATTAGGATGCTCTTCTTCATATTTAGGTGGAATCTCATGTCCTGTAATTTGAATCTGTTTCTCCATGTCTTGGGCCCCTTCCACACAGCTGAATAAAATTCCACATTTTCTGCTTTGAACTAGAATATATGGCAGTGTGGAGTCAGATAACCCAGTTCAGAGCAAATAGTGTGGGATTATCTGCCTTGATATTCTGGGTTATATAACTGTGTGGAAGGGCCCTTAGTCTCTCCCTAGCAGATAGCCCTACAATCTCTTTTTGAAGATGTCCAAAGAAGGCGATCCCAGCACCTCTCTGGTCAATTTGTTCAATTGATGAACTGTTCCTATTGTAAATATGTTCCATCCAATTAATGTTAAATCAAAATTTACTTTCCTGCAACTTCAAACTATTAGACTGGTTCCTGTCCTTGGGAGCATCACCGAATAGACCTGCTCCCTCCTTTCTAATTTGTTGGTGATCTTCACAAAATTGGTTTTTTCCCCTTTTGCAGAGCAAAGGTGTTTGTCTCTTTTCTGGAGTGAGGTAGGAATTCTTTTCAGTTGGAGGAGAAACATTTTTGGTTTTCCTATTGGGAGAAGGTCTTAGTTGGAGTGGTGATTTCTATAGTTCCTTTGCATTTGGATGGTTCTTTTATTTATTGATACTTGGATGACTCTTTTCTACACTGGAACCCAAATGTATTGCTCTTCATGTGACTTCCTTTCATCTTCATAACTAGCATGGCCACTTTAATAAATAATATCTCCCTGGGGAAAACATCAAAGATGTTTTCACACACAAAGGCATACAATTGCTTGGAATCCTTTTTCCAGAATTCACACATGAAACAGCAAAAGTATTTATTGCAAAGCTACTATCTCAGCCTCAAATCTTGGAGCAGCTGGGTAAGGGATGACATTAAAGTCATCCATGGCAGTGGATCCACTAACCTCTCTATTTGGAAAGCAAGGACATTTACAAAAAAATCTATCTGTGTTGAGAGAATAAGCCTTTCTGAAGCAGAAGTACCTGAGGCCAATTTAGTTCATGTTGTAGAATCGTTTCCTAGTGCAAGGTCTTACCATGTGTGGTAAGTGCGCATCAGGAAGACAGGTGGTCATCTGTCTAGCAGAACTTGCTTAAAAATGAGCACATTTGCCAAAGTACAATAGAGAAGAGTGGAGCTTCAAATTTATTAAGTTCAGGTACTCTGTAGAGTAAGAGAGACGAGCTTTCCCATAAATTGAGTTTCTTGAAAAAGCGAACGAATTAAACTTTTGGAATGGAAGGACTTGAAGGGGGAAAATTTCAAAGGGGAGAAAAGGGGTGAGTAGTAAGATGGCAGGCATGTAGTTGATTGTGTGTCTTGTGAATAGACTGATCAGGGAAGATGGAGGCAGGCAGGCAGGCAGGCAGGGAGAGAGAGAGAGAGAAAGGCAGAAGGAAGGAAGGAAGGAAGGAGAGAGGGAGGGAGGAGGGAGGGGGAGGGGGGGAAGAAAACAAATTATACTATATCCTGTGTAATCTTGATCTGAAATGTAAAGAGAATGTTGAGGACACATAGCATTATGTTTTCCTTTTATCTCCTCTTTTTCTGTTTTAGATTTGTTTATTTCTTTATTTCAGACATTTATATCCTGTCCTTCTCACCCCCAAGGGGTGCTCACAACCGGCACCCATTAGATGCTAACAACAGTAGTAATAAAATCATACCTAAACATTAGTTAAAACAGCAGAATTTACCCTAATGCTATGAGTCCTTGTTATTCTGCTTGCTTTTTAGATCAATGTTATAGAAGTGATTTTTTTAAATTTTTTATTGTATTGTTATCAGTGATTATTTGCAGCACACTTACCTTTACTTTACATTCCTTTAGTTACAATGCATTTTTCTTTCCCCTCCCACCTAACTCTCCACCCATTGACAAGTTAGTTCTTCTTCATTTATTCGAGCCATCGTTGCATTCTATCCAAAAAAAAATTCCAATGTTCGTCTTCTGGTTTAGCTTCCTGTATCCAGTTTTTATAGGGTGGCCATATTTCTTTGATTTTCTTCTGCTTTTCTGTCCATGGTTTTTCATTTCTTATAATGTCCATAATCTCCAATTGTACTTGTTCCCATACAAATTCATACCATTTTTCAAGGTCCATTTCTTTTTTCTTTCCACTCCCAGGCAATCATGGCATGTGCCGCTCTAAACATCTCATAGTTATTTTTTGTTCTTGCGCTTTTATTTTACTATCCCCACAAATCCTTTTTAACAAACTTTCCATATTTAAATCATTTTTTGTTTTTGTATATAGTTCCATTTTTTAAAAAAAAATTGATTCCAAATTGAAGGAATCTAGCCTGAAAAAATATCCTACTGCTATAGTTTTTGTCATTGTGAAGCGAGCTAAGGAATATCAAAATTATTATCAACCATAATATTTAAAATATCATATATCATATAATTGTTAGGGTCAAATGCTTAAATCATCCAACTGTATGTTTGCCTAAATAAGCTTACAGGCATCAGCTCCTGATTGAGCTCAGAAGCTGACCCTGCTTAGTACTTATATGGGAGACTGCCAAGGAATACCAGGTGCTGTAGGCTTTATTTCAGGGGAAAGAATATAAAATATCACTTCCGAGTAATCTTGCTTAAGAAAACCCTATAAAATTAATGGAGTTGCTGTAAATCGACAAGTGACTTTAAGACAAATATCAACACATTTGCCTTACCACTTTCTAAAACAGCCTAGGAGGAAAGAACAAAAAAAGTTTACAAAAGCTAAGGGCTTTAAATTTCTAACCCTTCAATCAAATCTTGGGATTGTGTTTGTCTAAGCTAACTGATTTTTAAAAAGCATTATCAAAGTAAAGAATATTGATGGTGTCAAGATTACCCAGTTTGCATCTTCTAAGATTTTCTGTTAAAACAAAGTGCATCTTGCCTCCAAAATAAATATATTTGTGGGGTTTATGGTGTGTTTTCTGTATATCCATTTTTTATTATAATAATCTTTATTTTTAAAAAATTTAAAAGAAGCGACAAAAAAGGAAAGCAGGAAAAAAGAAAAAAGAGAGAAAAGAGAAGATTGAGGACAAAAACATATATCACGAAACAAACAAAACATACACCGAATAAAAACAAGGAAGATTTGTTGACTTCCTGAGTAACTTCAGTATGGGTTTTTCCTTTTCCGTTATTTTGTCTCGTTCTTCATTTTTTGTTCTTTTTCTCTTTTCTTTTTATTTCTTTCTTTCCTTTATGTTATTTCCTTTCTTCTTTCTATATCTCTAGTTTTATATATTATTTGTTTTAAGTATTCTGATACTTTTGTCCAATCTGTTTCTTTTATTGAGGTCCCTTTGTTTTTAGACAATACGTATGTCAATCTATCCATATTCCTAATATCTACAACTTTTTCCAGCCGTATTTCTTCATCCGGCATTTCTTCCTTTTTCCATAATTTGGCAAAACAAATTCTTGCCTCTGTATTTAGAAGAAATAAAGGTTTATCAGTATTTTTGTCTAGGATCTGATCTGTTATACCCAGTAGGAATATTTCTGGCTTCAATCAATCAATCAGTTTATTTGTATGCCGCTCTTCTCACCCCGAAGGGGACTCAGTGCGGCTCACAACACAATACAATACAAAACAGTGTAGACAGTGAAGCTTCATAGAGATTTTGATCTTTAGTATTTCTTGTACTTTTATCTGAATCTTTTTCCAGTAGGATTTTGTTTTTTCGCACAACCACCATGTATGGAAATATGTCCCTTCCTGCTTTCCACACTTCCAGAATTTTGTATTAATATTTCTGTAGCATTTCTCTAATTTTTTTGGCATTATATACCCATTTTTTTAAATGGAAAAGGGGGTAATATGCACAACTGGAAAATCTCTGCAAATATGCCTTTGCTAATACAGAAAATTCAGTACAGAAAAGTGTATAAACTATATATTTCAGGAAAAGTGCATACATAAATTTGTACAGTATTTGCATGAATATTAGGGAAGAAAAGATGGAATTTTACAATAGAGGCCCCTTTTATAATATATGGTTTTAGCACTATGTCCACACTTGTCATGGCTGCTAGGCATGAGAAAAAAGTTATGAAAATGAAATGATTCGTAAGAAATTCGTAAGAAATGCTACTTTTGAGTATTTCCACATCTGGAACGCCAACCAGGAAGTGGACTTTCTTTATAGAACTTCGGGGTCCAGGATTTTCTTAAGTGTCGTTATTAGGTCGTAAGGGGGCACCCTTCTCTCTCACCACCCTCCCGCCTCCCTTGCCAATAAGTATTATGGCAAGGCAAGCCCTAAACTCGCTCCTTCTTTCGGCTGGAAGCCTGGAAAAATGTAAACAGAGAGGTTTACTCAGAAGTAAATCTGCAAAGGAGGGCACTTTGGATGAAGTGCCCTCCTTTGTGGATTTACTTCTGAGTAAACTCTCTGTTTGCATTTTTCCAGGCTTCCTGCCTCTCCTGCCTGCCAGGATCTAAAGCATCAAAGAGTATTGGGGTGAGAAACCAACCTAATGTATAATAGAATGAATGCTACTGTAAGTGCCTAATATTATAAGTAATCCCACTGGTCATATACCTACATTCCATGCACATGCATTAATACAGCAGTAATAACAATGGGTATAAGAAGAGGTAAAATTCAAACCGAAGTATTCTGACTGTGGTCCCTCCTCAAACTGCAAAAGGCTCTTCTCTATGAGCCTGGGAAAAGCCAAAACCCCGGGTACAGCGTTTGCTGCCTGGGTGCACACACATACATATTCTTTGGGGGGGATTTGCTGCAGAATCTTCTCTATGAGCCCGGGATTCTGCAGCAAATCCCCCCCCCCAAAGAATATAGGTATAGACATCACCCTATGCCAATATCCCAATTCCATTGGATACAGAATGAGATACTGGAAGAATACCTGTTGACAGAACTGAGAAGACCCTTGTGGCATGAGGCTTCTGTTATGTGCCAGGACCATGTAGAGAGATCTGACTTCAATCTTGGAGACATGCAAAGAAACTACCCTGCATTTAGTGCAATTGACTCTCATTTAAGGATCACAGTTTTACGAGTATTCAACTTGCCTGGCAAAAGCAAGACTCCATCTTCTTCCTTGCCACACAAAAAGGGAGGATTTAGGAATGGGGCAGACCATGGTCTATAGGATAATATATTGTATTCAAATATAAAAGTAATTTATATGGGTAGAACACTTTCACTCATGTAAAACAAATTTAGCTAATCCATGGAAGACCTTGGGAAGTCTGACTTGGCCACGGTAGTCCACGCTCTTGTTACATCCCGAATAGATTACTGCAACATGCTCTACATGGAGCTGCCTTTGAAGACGGTTCGGAAACTTCAACTAGTACAATGATCAGCAGCCAGATTACTAACTGGAGTGACATACAGGGAGCATACCACCCCCCTGTTATGTCAGCTCCACTGGCTGCCGGTCCATCTCTGAGCACAATTCATTGTGCATGGCCTGAATTGACAGTAAGGCTTCATTAACTTGCTGTTCCTGACTAGGCCTCAGCTCATGGGACATTGTGTATGGCCTGAATTTACAGTTACCTACCTTGGCACACAGAGCCCCTATGACCCACGCTACATTCTACTACAGTTTGGAGGAGGGTGGACCATGGATTATGGGACTTGAAGTACCTCCATGGATAATGGGATTTGTACTACTTCAAAACTCATCATTCCCCACAGACCACTGTGGCCCAGAACCAAGACCGATAAAGACCAAACTTGGCACACAATGCCCCCCATGACCCACACTCCATCTGACTGCAGTTCAGAGGAGGACACACCATGGATAATGGGATTTCAAGTACCTCCACTCACTTCTAAAGTACCCCACCCACACAAGCATCAACCTCTACATCAACACAGCAGACGGAAAGACAAAAAACAATGTATATCCACAAGCTATGCAGAACGCCAGCAACACCACACACCAACAACTCCCCAGGACTTCAACATCCCACCCACCAGAACAACCCACAACAACACAGCCAGGGCCCCAACAACACCATAACTAACAACAATTCCAACCCTTACATACTCAGACTTTCTCGCATCTCCTAAATAGGGCACAGCAACGCGTGCCGGGTACAGCTAGTAATTGTATATTTCTTTTACATGCAATATTGCTAATGATATTGCGATATAATATAGTATAGTATAATGTAATAGCACTGGGAATGTGGCACAGCTGACTGGGTGTCAGCTGCATAAGATCTCTACTGACCAGAAGGTCATGAGTTTGAGGCCTGCCTTGGTCGAGGTGGGCTCTCGACCAGTTGTGTAGCCTGTTGTCGACCTTTGCAAGCCGATAGACAGTTGCTTCTGTCAAGTAGGAAATTAAGCTACCACTTAGTGGGGAGGCTAAATTTAACTGATTTACAAGGCCATTAAAAGATCTCCATGAAACACGCTGAGGAATGAAGGCGACAGCTCCCCCTGGTGGCCAGATGTTAAAAAATTGCCTGTCTGTCTTATGTGTTTATGTGTCTAAATGTAATGTGTACATTGTAATCCTCCCTGAGTCCTCTGCGGGGTGAGAAGGGCGGAATATAAATGAAGTAAATAAAGAAATATAATATGAGTATGGTACAATGTATTGTATATACATTGATACAATATAATACTAGTAATGCTATTGTGATATTATAATTGTATATTTGTTTTACATGCAATATTACTAATAATATTGCAATATAATGTTATAGTGCAATATGATGTGTAGTACTGATATTGTGCTATGGCAGTAATGTAGTTTGTTGTATTTACAGTACCCTTCTGAGTACCCTTCAGGGTTGAGAAGGGCGGCATATAAATATTGTGAAATAAATAAATAAATAAAAACACTAATGGATTTTGCTCTAATAAATGTGTAGCCCTTTAAAGTTCTAAGGGAATCTGCTAATTTGAAATCTTTGTATGCATTACTATCTCATGTTGAAAAACTAACACATGAATTAAATCAGCTCAGTAATCATATGTTTATATGTAAACTACAGTAAAACCTGCAACTTACAGTTACTGTTTGTAACAAGGTGACCAGTCAAAAGCAAACACTCCAAATGTCATCTGGAATTGGCAACATATTTTGCACAAGTTCAGTGTCTCTTCACTAACACAAAATTCACAGCTGATTTATTGCTTTAAAAAATAGTTGCAAGCTTTAAATTATTCCTAAGCTTGGTTGAACATTTTGTCTGTTAAAGTATCATTCAAGTTCAAAGCAGCACACGAGAGGTTTAAATTGTTTTTGCCAATCTGCATGACCATTAAATTGATGCCAGTTGAATTGCAGCTGCCAAAATTTTAAAATTCATCCAGTGCTCGCTGAAGTCCTCTGTGGATTTTGCTAACTGAAGAATTTAAGACTGAACTATTGAAAAAGTCTGCTTTGCAAACAGTGCTAGAGAATGCTGGAGCACAAATGAAGTAGTCAGAAGTCTTAAAATACCGAGGGATCTGCAATCACAAGAGGCTGGGCAAGTATTTCCATCAGATTAAATTGTGATAGGCTCAAAGCTCAATACAGCTTTTCCCAGTTAAGATCGATGGACCACTGGGGTAGCAACTCACCGTATTTATCTATTTTATCTCGTATAACCTGTGCTTAGGTTGAAAACCTGGGACTGCTGTGGTCATGACAGATTTATTCAAAAAAGTGCTTATTTTGCAGAACAGATGGCTACTTGCCACATCTACTCTCTTCCTCAGCAGTCTTTTCCATCTATTTCCACACAGCATTTGTTAACATTTGGATAGAACGGCCTTTCTTATGCTTACGGTAGCTCTTTGCCAGTCCGCTAGCTTAAAACTTTTAAATCCCATGAATTCTCCTATCTTCCCCATGGAGGCCAAAGCAATCATTAACAGCTTCACCTCATACCCTGCTCTTCCTGTAATTTCAGTATATAACCATTAAATTGCCTTCTTTTGTACTTTTTCATTTTGAGAAATGCTCCAATCCCATCTGTGCTACTTTTCACAAGGACCTTACATTGCTTTGACTTAAAAAGTCTGAAGTTGTTCCAACCCTGTGACCACACTGAGAGCTTTATGAATGTAGAAAAGAACTCTCTTTAATGTGCCTAATGGAATGGGAGTATCACAAAACCATGCTGTCATGAAATTGCCAACATTGGAGATACTGACCCTGAGTTCTGACCTTTTTTTCTTCTGGCTCCCCACCATCTTAGGCTTTATTCATTATTTCTGGGTTTTTTCTCTCATTCATTCAAACTAGATAGATATAGATATTTATAAAATATATTGATAGGAGAGAGTTTGCCTATCCTGTTCTTATTATTTTCTGGCGTCTGGGCAATTTTAGATAACACAAGTATGATAATGTGTGGGTGATATTAGAGGTGACTCCCCCCCCCCAAGGACTCTGTAACAGATAGTTCAAAACCAAGGAATTCCTAGTTTTACCAAGGACACCAGGCTGGAATGGTCCCATAATCTCCTAACTCTCCCCCATGTGGAAACCTAAGGCTCTTCTCATGGCCCCACATAGCAATGCCCTTGTAACCCTTTATACTTATGAACTTTCTTGAACTTTTATGGAATGTTTTGACTTTTGCCTATTTTTTAAGGACTTTCAGAAATTTTTTGGAAACCCTTTCTTTTCAAACCGTGGACTCTCTTCATGATTTATGAATTCTGATGGACTCTGGTGGGTGGGATAGGTTGATATGAGATGATATGGTTCCCATTTTCCTCCAATTTGAATGTATTCCTCATGTGCTTTCCCCTTCCCCGTGTCTCCATATGAAAATATGAAATGCCACCTCTTTGTGAACCCAGGGTACCAAGGCTCCAGGGAATCTCTCATTTCCTGGGCCAATTAATCTCCTAACACAAAGGACAATAGGACAATGGAGACACATGGCCATCTTGAGAAAGTGCCCCATGGTGATTTTGTTGTCGAACAACCGGACAATCCCCCAGAACAGTTGTCGAGCAACCGGGCAAGCCCCGCAGACCGACTGCGGGACAGAGACCGCGAGGGTTCGGTTAACCTGGCGAGCCCGGAACGTCTAGGTCCTCGTAGCCTACCCGCCTCCCGTAGATCCAATTATGCTCACCAATACTGCAAGGTAGATGCCACGAAATTGTTTATTCTGCTCAGCTGAGAGGATGCGAACCGCAATTCCC